>JNEV01000879.1:0-58791 GCA_000697495.1 Saksenaea oblongispora B3353 | reverse complement strand
AAAAAACGACGTTACCATTCAAAGCTTGGAAAAAAAGTATACTCATGAGGAACAATTACTGAAATCAAGTATGCTGCAATCTTCCAATATATATGGAAACCCAAGAAAGAAATCTACATTACGCGATTAGCAAAGAACATACTTGATTGTAACCATACCGAAATCTCATGTATGAGATTTAGTACGCGTGTACCATAATCGGCTGCTCTTCACTGCGGCTGCTGCGCTCCTTCATATACAAGCTACCAGTATATTCTGGTGTTATCGTGTTTACTCGAAAAAACGCGCAAATCTATGGTAATGCTGTATTCATTTGTAGATTACCAAGCTTCGCCGGTTACTGCTTTAACAGCGTATCAGTCTCAGCTGACGCCGCTGTATCCGTTCGGTAATCACATTCCATATGTCTACTAATTCATACGTTATTTTCGTATTGCATACATTACGGCACTTACATGTTTTCTCTTGCGCGTGTATTAAATCGCGCCGATCGTTTAAACAGGTGCTGCGGATAAAAGTGGAAAGAGGTGCAGTAACGAGAGCGGGTTTCCAATTTCTCATATGCAGACCTCAAATTGTGCGACGTCACGAAAAAAAAAAAATCGCTCAACCACTCAGCTGGATCCACAATGTCGCAGGCACAACATTTTGACGCGTAGAGACCCATTAAATTTTTGAACCGTAATATATTAGCTCTATTAATTCTGGAAAATGTTAAATATAATAAAGTGCATTGCACATGGCAGTAACGATCATAAAATGTTCGTAGATTGCTATAGGAGATCTCATTTAAGATTAGTTATATCTTTTTTTTCCCTATGAACACGTCTGGCTGCTTTTACAAATCTGTGTAATCGTTTTGAACCACATATACTGCAATTTATACGCGAAAAAGAAATGCTTTACTGTTTAGTGGCTCTTGGTCCTGTAAAATGTAACTTCCACTATCAGCGGCCGTGTCCCAAAAGGGGATAATGACATTGTAGTGTGATACCATTATGCAGTCTAGATTTGAAGATATCAGGCGAAGCATTTGGAACGACCACTATTTTTACAAAACTTTTGCGAGTTCTTGGCAATGGTACCATAATTCACCAATATAGGAATAATGTTTAGCCCGCGGGATGGGAGATGCAAGTTGCTATCCTTGCATCTCGGTACAAAATTAATATTTTAAGCCAAGAGCAACACTAAGTTTCCCCTGTAAAATGTACAGTTACCTCCCCACAGAAAAGCAACATAAATGGATACTGTCGTCCTGTACATACGTCAGAAGAATGGTTTTGTTCAGGCGCATGGTGACAGGCATATAAGTTTCAAGACTTCAGCTGGACTGGACAAAACTTACCAAAACGTGGAACAGCAATTATGCTAGTGAAATTAACGTTTTCTATAAAACTCCTGATCACCTAAAAGTATACTTCAACGCTTATCGCGACAGACAGTATGTAATGGGTAGTGTGTGATTGCCAATTCAAGTACCTGCGATCAATACGGCAACACTTACAGTCACCTGAACATGCCCATCAAACAATACCAGGCAATAACAGTTGCCATTGTCAACCCCTGCTGTTTCTGCTATTCAGATGACTAGCATCAATCCATATCCTGCTGCAATACAACAAGACAATCAAACAGTTGCAAGGAGCTTATAGCCAATCGTTGGGATTCTAGCTGCTTATCTGTCAATGTAACCACCAACTAATATCCATGGATTTCGTACCGTTGTCTCAGATCATGGAACGCAGGGCCATACCGGCTCCACCACTGACAGCATTTCAGTTTTACCTAAAAAAAAGTACTCAAGTCTATATGCAACCAACTTTCAAGAGTTTCTCACGAAAGCCCCGTTGTAATATATAAATATATTAGTAGGCTATCTGGCTGCATATCGTGTTTGATATCAATCATACAAAACGTGTTTCTCTTGCCATATGGATATTACGACTTAAATCTCTTCCAAAAACAACTTCGTTGGGCACTCTCTTCCGGTACTTCCTTCCCTCAAATTATGTGTCCAAGAGTGAGGTTTCTCGCAAGAAGTGAACGAGAATAAGTTTCATCCAAGGCCTTCTTAAAATAATTGCTAGCTTAGTGTGATAAATTGGTCTGATGTAATTGTCATTGTATAGTGCGTTAGCATATCTGTATTACTACTACTCCTTCGAATCTGCTTCATGGCGTATTGAGCTTTTGATTGTTCAAATAGTTACACCTATTGCGCATTCCCTGCTAGCAAACGCTCTAAAAGTTGGACATTCCTACCCTAGAGCACTTTTAGTCTGTATTTTGTTACTGCAGTTTGACGAAAATATTGGAGTGAGAATGCCCGAGGGGAGTGCCCAACGAAATTCTCTAAATTGAGTGCCCATAAACTTGAACATTCGTTTATAACCTGTGTCCATCCAGAACGCTCACTCTATGGATATTCAGGGGCTTCGTTAGCGTTTATTTCTATTGACCTTTACTAAGAGCCATTCAGTAGTCGCTCTAATGGAGATTATATTCGTGTCCCTAAGCCGCCAGTTGTGAGTGTCCGTAGCGATTCTTTTTCAGTGCTGTGGTCCAAAATCACCGTCACAGTTAGGTTGTGATTGGTTCCTTGAAAAAAAAATTGTGGTGAATAAAAGGGGGCGTCATTGGAAAGGCAGAGTGGTTGTGCTTGACATAAAAAAAATGACTCAACAAGTGGAGTGGCCAGTCAACAAGGTTCGTTCAACCTTTATCGAGTACTTCGAGAAGAATGCACACGTCTATTACCCCTCGTCTTCCACCATTCCACATGACGATCCCACCCTGTTGTTCGCCAATGCCGGTATGAACCAGGTATGTCGTGTCTACGCGTCCAGAAAGATACGATTAACGTTGAACGATAGTACAAATCAGTGTTCTTGGGAACTGTTGATCCCAACTCTCCCTTGGCTACCATCAAGGCCGCTGCAAATTCTCAAAAGTGTATCCGTGCAGGTACAAAAAGAAGACGGAATGAGTTTCGACAAGCTGATAAGGGAAATAGGTGGAAAACATAACGATTTGGATGATGTCGGAAAGGACACTTACCACCATACCTTCTTTGAAATGTTGGGAAACTGGTCTTTTGGCGATTACTTCAAGGTAAAGGAGAATAAGTAGTGGGAGAAGTGAGATTATCATTCACACATATATGCATCCAGGTTGAAGCAACAAGATATGCATGGCAGTTTTTGACTGAGGTTTTGAACCTCTCGGAAGACCGTCTTTACGTGACATATTTTGGTGGTGACGAGAAGCAAGGTCTCGAGCCCGATCTGGAGGCCAAGCAACTATGGCTTGATATTGGTGTCAAGGAGGATCATTTGCTTCCCGGTGATGTGAAGGACAACTTCTGGGGTGAGTAATAGCAGGAGAGATCGTAAGACGCTGTATGACTCATTGTGTCTCAATATTTCCAGAAATGGGTGAAACTGGCCCCTGTGGTCCTTGTTCCGAAATCCACTATGACCGTATTGGCGGCCGCAATGCTGCGCACCTTGTCAACATGGATGACCCTAACGTCCTTGAAATCTGGAACGTTGTGTTTATTCAGTTTAACCGCGAAAATGATGGCAAGCTCCGTTCTTTGCCCAATAAGCATATCGACACTGGTATGGGTCTGGAACGTCTCGTATCCGTCCTTCAAGACAAGCCCTCCAACTATGACACCGATGCGTTTACACCTATCTTCGAAAAAATCCAAGAATTGACTGGCGCGAGACCTTACGCTGGAAAGTTGGGTGCTGAAGACGTTGACGGTATTGATACCGCTTATCGTGTTGTTGCTGATCACATCCGAACTCTCACTTTCGCCATTTCTGATGGTGGTGTGCCAAGCAACGAAGGCCGTGGCTACGTTTTGAGACGTATTCTGAGACGTGGTGCTAGATATGTCCGAAAGTACTTCAATGTTCCCATTGGTAGCTTCTTCTCTTCGCTCGTTGACACCTTGGTTGACCAAATGGTATGTAATGAAAGTGGGAAATGAATCAATGCCTAAACATTGAAACAGGGTCATTTCTTTGTTGAACTTACCAAGAAGGTGGATGAAGTCAAAGCAATCTTGGACGAAGAAGAGGCTGCTTTTGCCAAGACATTGGATCGCGGTGAGAAGCTCTTCGAAAACTACCTCGGAAAGACAAAGGCTGCCAACTCCAAGACCTTGTCTGGAAGTGACGTGTGGCGTCTTTATGATACCTACGGTTTCCCTGTTGATTTGACTCGCATTATGGCCGAAGAAAACGGCGTATGTGTCGACGAAAAGGAATTTAACGCTTGCATGGAAGCTGCCAAAAACGCCTCTCGTAAGGTCAAGGGTTCAAATGGAAACCAAGATGTGGTCGCTTTGGACGTTCACGATCTGGCTGCATTGGATTCCAACACTGCCGTCCCAAAAACCGATGACTCTTTCAAATACTGTAAGAGCGTATGTTAAGCAACAAAATGGAATAACATCTATTTCATAGTGGCTGGCAATGTCCAGGGCCGTGTCAAGGCAATCTACTTTGAGCGCAAGTTCTTCTCTGACTCCTCTGAGATCCCTGAAGGCCGTAACTTTGGTATTTTGACCGACAAGACCAACTTCTATGCAGAGTCTGGTGGTCAGGAATACGACACTGGCAGCATCATCACTTTGGATGGCAATGCTGAATTTGCTGTGGAAGACTGTCAATTGTATGGCGGTTACGTGCTGCACGTTGGCCACTTGAAGTATGGTCAGCTTTCCATTGATAACGAAGTTGAATTGTCCTTTGATACTGTAAGCAAATGACTAGCTTATTTACGGATATGCTAACGCAATGATTGTAGCTTCGTCGCTGGCCATTGAAGAACAACCACACATCCACACATATTCTTAACTTTGCCCTTCGCCAGGTCCTGGGTGAGTCCATTGACCAAAAGGGTTCTCTTGTTGCTCCTGAAAAGCTTCGTTTCGATTTCTCCTACAAGGTAAGATTAATTCAACTTAAAAAAACGTCGATTCTAATAATCAAACATAGTCTGCTGTCAACACAGCACAGCTTGCTGAAGTTGAAAAGATCTGTACAAAGTTCATTGAAAAGAATGACAAGGTCTACTCCAAAGAGGTGCCCCTTCCAATTGCCAAGGCCATCCACGGTCTGAGAGCTGTTTTCGGTGAAACATACCCTGATCCTGTTCGCGTTGTGTCCATTGGTTACGACGTGGACGAGATTACACAGGATGTTTCCAATCCCAAATGGGCAGACACAAGTGTGGAGTTCTGTGGTGGTACCCACGTTGCAAAGACAGGTGATATCAAGCGTTTTGCGATCCTTGAAGAATCCGGTATTGCCAAGGGTATCCGCCGTATCGTAGCTGTCACTGGCGAAGAAGCTGTGGAGGCCGATCGTCAAGCAAAGGCTTTCACTACCAAGCTGGACAAGCTGGAGCGACTTAGCGGCAGCGAGTTGGAAGCTGAGCTCAAGGTGGTGTCCAAAGAACTTGATGTGGTGGTTGTGTCTGCCGTAACCAAGGCCGAGTTTAAGGATCGTTTTGCAAAGATCAAGAAAGCATTTGACGAAGCTGACAAGGCACGCAAGGCCGAGCAAGTGAAGGAAGCAACCGAAGTTGTCAAGCGGTACTTCACGGAAAATCCCGACGCATCCTATTTCATTGCCGCCTTGAATGTCGGCAACAACAGCAAGGCGTTGAACGGTGCCATCACTTATGCCAAGGCCAACCTCAAAGACAAGGCTGTGTACGTGTTCAGCGCAGATCAGGCCAGCGGACGTGTGGCCCACAACTGTATTGTAGGCAAGACATTCGTTCAAAAGGGCCTGAAGGCGTCCGAGTGGGCTGGCATAGTTGCAGAAAAAGTCGGCGGCAAGAAGGGTGGCAAAGATGACGCTGCTCAGGGCTCTGGTGATAAGATAGATGGATTGGAAGAGGCCTTGAAGGCTGCTGAGGAGTTTGCCAAGCTTAAGATTAATGCTTGAATATAATCGTCTCCTGTTTTACGTTTTATTTTTTCGTTTGTTTGCTTTTCTGTTGTAGATCTTTACATATTACTGGATTTTACTTCAAATTAAAAGGTATGATTTCTTTTTGAGAATAGCTGCGACGATTGGCCCGTCATGTGGGATCGAGAGGAGCGGGGTGGATAAAGATGATCATCTACTGCGACGCAGATGCTTATTGGTGAACCATGATTTATACTTAACGCTCCATGCCGATTGAAGCTCTATGACGTACTGTTTCTCTGCAGAGATATGCTCTAAGTTCTGTAAAATGACGTGTCGGCGACGCATAAATTGTAAACTGATCAAGCTAGCTGTCAGAAGCTTTTAATATGATGTTTACTTCCTTTCTTCCTTAACTTTTCATATCCGATATTTCAAGCAGCAACGTTGATCACTGGCTCATTTTGTTGTGTTTCAGACTGTCCGAAATATGTGTACGTTGAGTGCGTACAACAGGACGGTAATCGTTACACCACCACGGGTGCTGACTTCTGGATTACGTAGAAGTTGTAGAAATATGCTCTCTTATTACGCATAAAACAAGTTGTCCTTTATCGCCATTCATTTTCCCATATCTCACTCATTCTCTAGTTTATAGGATTTTTTCCAGTAAAGTTGCGCGTTTCTTTTTTGGATGCGTGGTTGTAAACATGTCATGTGTCTCCTCTGCAGTTTAAATTTTTTCTTTTTGTCTCAGGACCAACAACCTTTTTTTCTCTCTCAATGACCACTATTACTCGATACAAAGTACACGATATACGATTCCCTACTTCCAAGTTCCTGGATGGTTCCGACGCTATGAACACGGATCCTGACTATTCCGCTGCGTATGTGATCTTCAATACGGATACGGGCTTTGAGGGTCACGGTATGACATTCACCCTAGGACGTGGTACGGATATCTGCTGTGCTGCGATTGAAGTCCTTGCTGCCAAATTTGTTGACAAGAAACTGGAGTGGTTGTTGACAAATATGCGTGAAACCCATCGTATGTGCACAGGAGATTCGCAGCTTCGGTGGATCGGTCCGGAGAAGGGTGTCGTTCATCTGGCCACTGCAGCAGTTATGAACGCTATCTGGGACTTATGGGCGAAGGTTGAGCACAAGCCATTGTGGAAGCTTGTAGCGGACATGACACCCTTGCAACTTGTCGACTGTATCGATTTCCGTTACATCACAGATGCCCTCACGCGTGACGAGGCTCTCGATATCTTGAGTAAAATTCAACATACAAAGCCAAAGCGTGAAGAGGAGATGCGAGAAAATGGTTACCCTGCCTATACAACGTCGGCGGGATGGCTTGGTAAATATAAGTTTGGAGTTTTCCCACGCGATATTCATGCTACCTTTTAAAGGTTACAGCGATGAGAAAGTTCGGAAGCTATGTCAGGAAGCCAAAGCTAAAGGTTTTACGCATTTCAAGCAGAAGGTAGGAAGCAACAAGAAAGCAGATATCCAGCGGGCCCGGTTAATTCGAGAAGAGATCGGGGACGATTGTGTACTTATGATGGATGCCAATCAAGTATGGGACGTAAATGAGGCAATTGATTGGATGGAGGATCTGTTGCCGTTTAAGCCCTTGTTTATAGAAGAACCGACTTCGCCAGATGATATTTTGGGCCATGCTGCAATTCGAAAAGCTTTGTATCCACGAACGCGTGTTGCGACAGGAGAACATATCCAAAACCGAATTATCTTTAAACAACTTTTCCAAGCCAATGCCATCGATTTCTGTCAGATCGACGCATGTCGTGTAGGCAGTGTAAATGAAGTGTTAGCGATCCTATTGATGGCTAAGAAATTCAACATTCCCGTGTGCCCCCACGCGGGTGGGGTTGGCTTGTGCGAGTATGTTCAACATTTAGCGCTCATTGATTACATCTGTATATCCGGTACGACCGACGAACGTATAGTAGAATATGTGGATCATTTGCATGAGCATTTCGTGAACCCTGTGGTGATGAAGGATGGAAAGTATCAAGTGCCACTCGAACCAGGTTACAGCATCGAAATGAAAGCAGAATCTATCAAGGATTATTCCTATCCTGACGGAAAGATGCACCATAACCGGCGTAACTAAATATGTTTTTCTTTATCTTTTTTTCTAGCGGGAAATCTTTGATTCGTATCACTGTATCATTAAAAAAAAATACAAGATAATTCCATCCTATTCGACCTTGTTCCTTTATTTGTTCATACTCAATAGTGCTCCACCGTTGAATTTAATCTTCATATATTGTCAATGCTTTTGAGGAAACCGAAAAGGAGCTTACTAAATTAGGCTATTGTACTTGTTTTGTTTATCTCAATCATTTTGCTCTGACAGATGCATTAGATTTAATTACAGACAATGTGTATATGAACAATGTATATCTTCTAACTATACCGTAGCTGACGAGGCTTTAGTAATATACTGCCATGACTACTAAATTGGAGAGACGCTAACCAATAGATGCCGCATCGTACATTCTATTCATAGTCAATCATATATACAATAGTACCATTTTACTGGGGGAATTTCATCGGGCACTTCCTTCGGGCACTCTCACTCCAATACTTTCGTCAAACCGCGATAATGAAACATAAGCTAAAAACGTTCGAGGGTAGGGATACCCAACTGTGAGAGCGTTTGCTACCTGGGAGCACGCAATGATGTGTAATAATTTGAATAATCAAAGGCTCAATACGCCATAAAGTGTATTCAAAAGACTAGTAGTAGTAACACATATATGCTGATGCATTGTATAATCATGATTGTATCACACCAATTTATCACACTGAACTAACATTTATCTCAAGGATGTCTTGGATTAGACTTATGTTCGTTCACTTCTTCCGTAAAATCTCGCTCTTGGGCACTTAATCTCAGGGGAAGGAGTGCCCGAAGGAAGTGTTCGACGAAATTCCCTTTTACTGCGACTTACCAAGCGCTACCAAACTATCCGATTACTTCCAAATCTAATTCCTTACGCTTGAGGACCGAACACACACAAATATAATTATGTGAATATTGTGCCTGTCGCTAATCGCAAAATTCACTATGACAGGCAAGGACAAAAGTGAATTTTCGGAATGTTGGACTCACACGTTCCTTTTTTTTTTTTTTTGTATTGTTATTAAATCTCAACAAGGAAGGGACGTATTAGTAGCTAGAATCCCTCCATATTCTGGCTATAGTACATGGCCTCTTGCTTATAACGATACTCTTGACCGAGCTGACGCCCTTGCTGCACCTCCTTGTTTACAGAATAAAGCAACTCAGCAATGGCATCGTCATCCAATCCTTCAATAGAATCTGCCAGTGCATCTCGGAGAGCAAACACCGAGCTATAGTCTCGCGGCTTCCACAGGCTACAAGTACATGTTGTAATCATATATAGCCTTTTGATCCAGCGCCCTACACATCCACAACGACTGATATAGCTGCGATACAATGCAGGAAAGACATTAAAGCCGGCTGAATCCAGATAACTTGCTAGGCGAACTTTCTGTAGCAGTGGGAGCTGCAACGAAGCAAAATGTATGCCGAGCGTTGCCAGGTACCAGTCGCTTGCTGCTCCGTCGCAATTACACCAACTACATATCCCACTGACTTTGTCCCAGGCATACTGGCATGCGATGCGGTTTGCAAATTCATCATCATCTGTAAGATGTACACCAATAGCAGAGGCAATTGTTATTAAGAGCTGGTAGTTGATATTGCTATTGACAACTGGTTCCGGAAATTGATTGTACTTGGCTAAGACGTTTTCCACATCAAAGGCCTTGAAGTGAAGGAATCTGGCTAGAGTATAATTATGTCGAGAGGATAGAAAAAAGTATGCCATTGGAGCATATGTCCATCGATCTTCGAAGTTATAGTCCTCTGATTCCCAAAAGTCGGGCGAGCATATTGCATGGATTTCAGCGGCGTTGCAGTCGCTACATATAATACTGCTCAAATTGACCTCACCGTTAGTCCATTCATCATAACAGTCGACGAGGCAGCCCATGAGCATATTTTTTAGGCGAGCTCTTGCTCGGCGACCTTGGTCCTGGTTCAAGTCCTCGTGTGATTCAGTGCAGAGGAGAAAGTCTGCGTAAGACCCCGAAATCAAAAGTCGCTGTCGTTCCTCTGGATTGATTGAACAAAGCCATGCTGGCTGAATAATCTGTCCCTGTGCCTGTCTCTGAACTTCGCAAAGCTTTTCGTAACCTACAACGGCATTCAATGCTTGATTGCATAGCTTGCAGTGCTCCAGAGCTGAATGATAAACCTTGTGATTGTGCTGTTTCTCTTCTTGAATTTTCTTCCAATCGCTGTCAGATAACCATACCCAAGAATAAGAAAACATTTCCTCCCAAAGGACGGAATTGGTACTCAAGACACGGTCAGTTATCATTGGTATAACAACGCTTACTGAACCGTGCCTGACCTCCAAAGGCTTCAGATACTCCTGACGCCAAGAGATAGCTGTGCTGCTCTTCCTGACACCACTAAGACGTCTTGCGGCAGAATACTGTAATGCCCACTCGCTACATTTATCGTCTAGGAAGGCAATATCGAGAGGACCGCCACCAGTTGATCTCATGAACGTTGCAGGGAGCTTCACATCGGTGGGAAGAGCCCCCTGATGTAACTGGGGGATGGTATACTCAAAGTTCATCGTTTCCATCAATATCTTGCTTCTACAGCTAGCAATACAAGCAATGGTTGCTTCACATGATGATTTTGCATCGACATCTTCAAAGTACTGAATGAGTTCCCTAGCGATACATTGATGCATCTGCTGTTTCAAATCAATATCAGATACGATTGATTGAACGTTTGTTTTTTGATGATCTGCTGCACCAGACTCCGTAATATTGCTGTTAGTGGCCGTAGAAACTTGTTCCTGACACCGATCAAGACCCTCATCCTTGAGATAGGAAAATGTGACCTTGGCCAGATTGCTCACGGTAGGTTCGTTCGCTGACTTGTATATCTTCGAGATGACTTGCTTGTAATGGACCTCAAGTGTTCGATCAAAGCTTGTAGGATTGTGCTGTTGATGAACAGACGTACCCTTCTTGAAAGGATCAACAGAATAATTCTCCGTGTTTGGCACCAAGGTACTCATTGCAATTCTCTACTGAAGAGAAAAGATATATATTGAGAAAGGGATGACAAGGGTAGATAATAGTATGAATATTGTAAATATGATAGATATTCCTTCTTATATATCTTTGTGGGCCAAGGAGTGTCTGTGTGATCCTATCATTAATTGTCCACAGCTTGCAGTGCCACCTCCTTTTTTTGTTTTTTTGTTTTTTTGTTTTTTTGTTTTTTTGTTTTTTTGTTTTTTTTTTTTGCATCACAGGCATTGGTGACGATAATATTTAGATTTTAAAGCTATTTTCAAATCCGATGGAATTAACATTATTACATAACTTCTCCGATATTGCATATTTTCATCCTAGAGCACTCATTGCGTTCCATTATATGTTATTATGGTGGTATAGCGCAAATAAATCTATAGAAAGTGCTAATTTTTATGGTTCGCTCGAATAGTAGTAGTAACACCGTATCAATCAACAAGTGAGAGTTGACGGAATTCAAGAGGAATATCCTATTTGTACGGCAAGCGGGACGGAGCGGAGGAGGAAAAGAAGCCAATAAAGAAGTTCCTTGAGATCAACATTCCTTTAAACGAACCTGCGCTGTGTTGTTTAGTAATTTTGCATTTAATTGAAGTGGGCCTACATAATATGGATTAGTAAAATGGCTTGATTCATTGCGTTTCCATGAAATGTTCCACCCCGAAGAGTTGCTGTAGTTAGAGCGTGATTCCTCTTTATTATTTCGTGGAGCAAACGGCTTTGAGGATATGCAGCATCTTGGTGTGGCATGCAGAAAGTGCAATGATGGTTTTCATGTGTAGTTGGACTAACATTCAATCATTCGGTTTCGGCTATCGCTATTGTTGGATTTGATTTTTTGCATAACAGAGGGCGCAGTATCCAAATATTTCAGATGCGGCCTATGTAGAGAAGGAGCACCTGTCGAATATACAGTTATCTGCAATATGACCTGACAACACATTTCCTTTTTAATTGGTTCATACGATGTAGATTTTGGAGCTGACAAATCGTGTTTACAGGAATGACCGAAGCGCTGAATCAGTGATGAAGACAAAGGCAATAAGACTGACGAAAACTGCACCATCGTATGCTTCATTAGATGATGAACATAAGGATACAAGCAGTAGTATTTCTTTTCCTATTTATAGAAATCCTATGACTGCACCTAAATAATAGCTCGGCCTTAGCCCAGGCAGTAATCTAAGATCTACAAAGATTCCTTATTCGGTAATGAAGTTTGGCAATGGTTTAAAGGTAAGATGTATGGATCGAGGGAAGTGCTAGCGACCCCACTCTGATAGAGGAGAAAATCCAAAAAATAAAACTGTCTATTAATTCGTTTAATGTTAGCACTAATCAGAAATATCAGTAGTTGGTGATCAAAGATATAAAAATATGCTTTAAGATGTAAGCCAAATACAGTATGTTTTATCCCAAGGAGGCCCTCAATGCCAGATATTTTTTTCTTCAGTCGGCCCCGCCGGTCCCTTGCTGCGAGACCGACCTCTGCCTCGAAAATAGAGTAAGTAACATTGACATCCAATTCAATTATTATTCTATTTACTAATCGTGAATGGATTTTTATGCTGCTCAAATAAATTTTGCGTCTACAGGTCAAGTTGCAGTAAAGTATGACATTGTTCCCAATTTATGTACTAATGGCTACATATTCGGTTCTCCATCAGCGCAAAGTTGCTCTCTATAGACGTAAAATTTATTATAGAGTAGCGTAAAAAAAAAAAAAATCAAAAGAAAACCATTCAATAAACAGTAGATGCGGTTTATACGTCATCAGAACAACAAGCGTCGCACATGTGTGTATGCAGGTAATTTACACAGAGATTTTGATATTCTTATATTTTTCCACATCTTGTTCCTTGCGGAATTGCCAAGCCCAGACCTGTTTGGACGATTCCGAATCCTGCTGCAACTTCTTCAGGATAACGCCGTCGTTCTCGAGGGATGGAAGGATACGTCTCTTAAGAAAACGCGTGGAAACCAACTTTGCGGGGTATTGTGGCACTTGCTGAGACATTGCTTTTGTGGTCATGGGACCATTTGTCGCAATCAAATGTTTGATTATCTTTCCACCCGTCAAATTCATCGTTGCTTGCAGAATCAAGAAGACCTGAGGAGGGGCAAGCAACTGCAAGGCATATGTGGCTTCGGCCGAAGGATACACGGTCACACTGCCTCTGCAGCCGACTCACTGCGGCACACGTCTTTCATGATCCAGTGCCAGAGCTTTGGACTTTGGATGCGCTCACCATAGCTATAGGAGATGCACTTTTAACAAAAAGCAATATAAAATTTGATAATACGCATTATATAATGAAATGTCGGCTCATGGCGATATTAATTGTAGGGATATCACTTTAGCATGAACAGCAGTTGCGTGAAATTAAACATTGATACCTAGTCTGAAGAAACAAGTGAAGTAAAATATCTGTATTCATCAAGGCAAACACCTTGCAGCAACTGATTTAGAACTTATTTTGGGAAGAGATTTGGCAATTTTCGGCAACAAGTCATTGGAATATCGAATGTTATCAAGGTTATGGGAGCATCGATGTATATGACAGAGCAATTATTATAGCAGCGACGAGTGATACAATGCGAAGCTGCTTTTTGGTCGATTCCAGGTTGCTTATTTCTCACACTGAAAAATAATCAACAGCTGCCGGTTCACCTTTGTATGATGCATTCAATTCAATTTGTCCTCCTTTTGTCAAAGATAGCTGAATATGGGTCGATGAACTTTAAGTCTCTTATGGGTGTCAGAGTCTGCTTTCGATAGCTGATCATGATGAAAATCTATCGTTAATGTCGATGCGTATGATACAGTAAACGATGCTCTGCAATTCAGATTTGTGCTTGTCGTTTTCGAAAATTGACATTGGTACTGAAAATTGGTTCATATTTCTTCTCAAGACGATTCGTACGATGGCTAAGTTGAATTCAAATTACATCTCGAAATTCATGTCAAAGTTTCTGACATCGTCTTAAAACACCTGAGAAACTGAGGAGTTGGTCGTTGCACGCGATGGTCAGTCTTCAACTCCCCGATCAAAAATCAAGTCACAGAAGATGTCAAAACCACAGCGTCCTCGAAGAACATACCGATACTTTGTCTGCCGCAAAGCACCCCGAACATGTTCAGGCACATTAGTCGCACCTCTCTTCCTTATATCATTGCTACCACTCGACGTGAAGCTGGACGTCAGTTGAAGACCCGCCATGCTGCTGCAGTAAGAGTACGATCGCGTAAAATGAGAAATGTAACCCTTTAGCAGTATAGGGCTGCTTTACACAAGAACAGCGCCGCGTCAGGTACTGTTGGACAAAATATTCTCTGGAAGCAATGTGCAAGCTATACAACAAGCAGCGTATGTGAAATAATTGACCTTATGTTTGTAGTTAACCTCGTTTTATGATTATCCAGGATGCTGAGACTACTACTCAAGAAAACGCCGAGGTTGTCACTGGCAACGAGGAAGTGTATGAGTTTAAAACAGAGACCAAGAAACTTTTGAACATCGTCGCCAATTCCCTGTATTCCGAGAAAGAGGTAATACTACAAGAATAATTGGTGCGTAAAGTCTCTAAATGTAGGGCATAAATTAGATCTTCGTTCGGTAGGATTGGTATAGCATGACAGATACGATAGCTAAGACCGAGATCTTAGAGAATTGATATCCAACGCTGCTGATGCATTGGAAAAACTTAAGCATGCTCAGGCTGTGGAAAACATCGATACCGGCAAACCACTGGAGATCCGAATCTCTGTCGACCGCGAGAAAAAGCAATTTGTTATCCAGGTAAGCGGCCTAGCGAGCACCACAAGGTGAGCATCTCTGTTAAGCGATGATTAGGATTTTGGTATCGGTATGACCCTCGAAGAACTGAATGATAATCTTGGTACCATTGCTCGGTCTGGATCGAAGAACTTTCTGGAGAAACTGGAAAAGGGTAATACCGGGGCTCGGGAGAATATTATTGGTCAATTTGGTGTCGGATTTTACTCTACCGTAAGTCTCTTGTGGTGGCCTATAGATGGAAAGGCTGACATGAGTATTAGTTCATGGTGGGTGAAAAGATCAAGGTTTACACAAAGTCTGCAAAACCTGGATCGAAGGGTTATTGCTGGACAACCGACGGTCAGGGGTCCTACACCATTGCTGAAGCTGATAACGTATCTGTGGGTACCAAAATCGTGATTGAGTTGCGTGACGATTGCAAGGCGTATGGATCGCAGATTGAGGTTGACTCGATTATCAAGAAGTACTCCAAGTAAGTCATTTCTCAGCTATAAAAACTGTGTGTATCTGACCGGGAAAATAGCTTTGTCGGCTTCCCTATCTTTTTGAACGATAAGGAAGTCAATACCGTCGATGCTCTCTGGACCAAGGATAGGGGCAGTGTGACGCCAGAGCAACACACTCAGTTTTATCGGTTCATTGCCAATGCTTGGGACGATCCTCAGTACACTTTGCATTTCAAGACGGATGCTCCAGTCTCTATTGCATCGGTTCTCTATGTCCCTGAACGTCATATGGAAACGTTTGGCGAGCGAATGCAGCCTGGTGTTTCCTTGTATTCGCGCAAGGTGTTGATCCAGCCCAAATCCAAGGGTCTGTTCCCCGAATGGTTGCGCTTTGTCCGAGGTGTTGTCGATTCGGAGGACATTCCCTTGAATGTATCCCGTGAACTTTTGCAGGACAACATTCTATCTCGTCTTCGCAAGGTAATGACATCGCGCGTGCTTAAGTGGTTGCAAGCAGAAGCCAAGAAGGATACCAAAAAATACAATGAGTTTTTCCTTGATTTTGGTCAATTTATCAAAGAAGGTATCTGTACAGACGCTATGCACAAGCGTGAGATTGCCAAGTTGCTACGATTTGAAAGCTCAGCAACACATGAGGGGGAGATGATCAGCTTGCAAGAATATGCCGATCGAAAGAAGGAAGATCAAAAGCGAATTTATTACCTGTTGACACCCAAGCGCCAGTATGCAGAGAGCAGTCCGTACGCTGAAATGTTCCAGAAGAAGGGCGTCGAACTTTTGTATCTTTACGATAGCATTGATGAGTTTGTTGTCAGCCACCTGAAAGAATTTGAAGGCATTGAAATGATCGCTGCTGATTCGGCGGAAGCTGCGTCGGATCCTCTATTGCAGCAAGAACGTGCAGATGCCGGCAGTGGAACACTGTCTGAAGACGAAGCCAAAGAACTTGCCAACTGGGTGCAGGAAACCCTAGGAAAGCATATGGTGAAGCAAGTCGATGTGTCCAGACGTCTCAACAAGTTTCCCGCAATGGGTAAGTGTAGTTTTCGGTAGCCAAGCCAAGCGTGTACTAATCATGTGGGTTTCCAGTGCTTGAGCACGAAAGCCCTGCCATGCGAAGGATGCTGCAGATGATGCCAGGTTCGGCCAAAATGGAAGAACTGCCCGCCGAACCAACACGCCTTGAAATCAACCCGGATCACGCTGTCATGCGAGGTCTTTTCCAAATCCGTAACCAGGACCCAGCATTGGCCAAGATCGTCACGGAACAGGTAAATAACACAGTGTTCATACTGAAACAGCCAGACAATTAAACTCTTCGTACAGGTGTATGACAATGCACTCTGCGCCGCCGGCGTCTTGGACGACCCACGATCAATGATTACACGTCTGAATACACTTTTGGAAATCAGCGTGAACAAATCCGTTGAACAGGATAAGAAGGTGACAGCATAGGTCGTAGAATAGACATTCACTTAACTGTACTATTATAAAAACATATTTTTCCAAATGACTTGTATGCATGAAGCAAACAATCAGTGCTCTTTGACATGTTTGAAAAATCGGAACGAGCTAAATATTTGGACTAAACAGATAATAGGTATACACTATAACAACTCTTTGTTGCTGGAGATGCGACATTCTTATTTGTGTGCACGTATCAAGTACGAGCTCAAGCCCAGCATTCAACGAATACCTTTTTTTATCTTTGCGAGCATGGGTACCATTTGGTTGCCAAAGAGAGTACTTCACAGCTATTCTTGTTAGATTACAAGAACATACTCATGCGAACAGCCTTCCAAGATTGGTGTATAACGACGAAGAATTTAAGGATAAAATAGCAATATGCTCTAGGCACCAAAGATTTACTTAGAGATATGCTCTAAGGTTTCCTGTATTCTTGTCCAAACTCAAAATGGGTCTTCTTGATCAACGCCACATACACGTGGATACACCACAGAATGATATAGATATCGAAGGCAGCACGGTACAGCAGAGAAAAAAGGAAGAAAGAAAGAGAAAGAGTGAGAGATTAAGCAAATTCATATAGTGTAGACAATTGACCTCAAACAGATCTGTGGACAAAATCGTGTACCGTGTCCAAGTCCAAAAAAGAGAATCAGATGCAGTGAAACATACCACAAAAAAAAAGAAAGATATACACCAAGTCAGGAAGTGTTGGTGTCAAGTTTTGGATGTACATGGCTGTCCAAAATAGCTAGTACTATCCGATTACGCAAATATGCCCAAGAGCAGTATGTATTTCTGACACAGGAAGAAAGGGGTAGCAGGATACGCAGAGATCGCCCAAACAACAGATATGCAAGATTCATGTGCTGCGGAAAATCCTATTACCCAACCATCTAGTCTTTGGCGCATCCTCAAACTCCCAGGTTTTCGCGCATTCAGCAGCAGGATTGCTGACCTGACCTTCTCCATCTTCAGTGTGGTCTTTGTTGACTTCTTCATTAAGTTTCTGCGTTTTAAGTCACACTCTGAAACCATTGTTTTTTTTAGAGCTTGTAGGGACGCTTGGCCTCAGGCTCTCAGAAGTTCGCGACAACAACGCAAAACTCAACTTGTCCAATCACAAACAGTGTTACTTTATTCTGGCCAAAGTGTGGCAAACAAAGGACATCGGAATTGCAGGTTAACGCCAGGATAGGGCAGTGTAGGATAAAGACCACTTCTCAAAACGTTCCTATCCCTCTTTTACTCTCACATTGACCACATTTCTGGAAATGTTTATAAATGCCCGACCATAATATGCCACTTGCTTATGCCCTTTTCCCATTCCTGTCATGGAAACCTTAGCTGATGCAAACGCCAATTTTTATCCAATGTATCCTCGTTGCAGATCAACAACGTTGCTTTCGTCCACATCATCCTCTCGGGTTAAATCTTCGTCTTTCTACAGGGGGTCATTTTTGGAAAGCACACCAAGAAAGGACACCAGAAATGTTGTCATTGATGCTCAACCTTTACCCTTTCCATATCACAATGACAGTATATTTCTTCCGACCGCAGAGAGTGGCAAAACACGATACGACAGTGCAAGCACCACCGCGTACTTTAAACAGTCCTACTATAAAAGGGGTAGTCATCAATGTTATTCTCACAACTGCGATGCAGGGCCACTTGATATCGTAAATTCTTACTGCAGTGATGGAGATGTGCAATTAGACTGCAGCAGAACGACAACACCTCATAGCCGCATCAGTTATTCTCCAAAAGATTCAAACAATGGTCTCTTGTTCTCTTCTTCCTCTGTCTCGTCTTTCTCGCTAACACAGGCACTGCCCAAAATGGCATGGCTAAACGATTTGTATAACAAGTTCAAATCCCGGTTCCGTGATCCTGTCTGAGGTTTGTTAAACTTGTATTGAGCCGAGTAATAAGCAAAAACACAGAATAAGTACAATAAAAGAATAATGTTGAACGTAAAATGAATAGAGGTGAAATTTTGCGAACTGAATGGTTGGACTTGAGGGCATCCTCTCTTTTTTTTCTTAACTCTTTACTTTGTCGTTCTGGAATTCCGGTATATATCCCGCGTAGAAAGGCGCCAGTTCTGCTTGATGAAAAGGGTTCGAGTTTATCATATACCGATACCAGACCGTGTTCCAAGTCATCGACTGGTTCTGCAAGGATAGCAGGCGTCTGATTCTGTGATGTAGAAGTGCCATTTCCAGACCTAGATTGTTGCAACGCAATTCTTCTTCTTGCCTTAGGACGAGGCATATCAAACAAGCAGTAATAAAAGAGTAAAACGGGCCACAGGCAGATATAATTGTCGTATTTCAACATCCAATCAGACTACTTAATGCCTTTAACTTATCCAAAGCAGCTTAACCGTCATACTTTGATATCCAGAAGCTTCTTTGTACTTCCATAAACCGTACTCAAAAGGATAGCGGAGATCTCGAAACAAACCAACTAATCACTCAACTCACATATAGCTCTGACACAGTATAAACCTGTAACGCTTTCATACCCAGGAACCAAGATTAAGAACGTCAGGAACAATGAGAACGATTACTTTAGTTCAATCATTGGTCCTCACTATGAAAAATGTTTAGCTATCATCAATATCGCTGCTGATTGGTATAAACCCTTAGATTAGAAAACTACAATCTAAAAGCGCCTTTCAATGTAAATAATTCTATCTCCTATTTTTAATTCCATCGGATTCCATAGAATGATGTTCAAGGCTAAATATGTAGCTGATATCGGAGCTGTATATTCCACACAGGGTCCAGCCAAATTAGAAAAACTTTCGATGCCTAAAGCTTTTTTTTGAGGTAAATACGATTCTGTTCAAAGTTTTGGTAGTGTCTGCGGATTATAAATTTGGCGCACCATATGAAAGTTATAGTTTCAAGATGGATCGACTAGCATGTTCATTAATGCAATGTATGCTGGCGTTTATGAGGAGATACGTAAGTGCTGTCAATTGTATCACCAGAAGAGGCACTTGATGTGCTACAGCTAGCCAGGTAGTGCTGAACACCCTGAATCTCTGCGACCACAGCATTCTAAAGTAAATTCAGCTATAGTTGAGATAATCTTATATACGTACAGTAAACGTTTGCTTTTACTTTTTAATTTCCGTAGGTCTCTAATGACTACTGAGAACCCTTGGTTAAAACGTGCGCGGGGAATATCAACGTTGATGATGGTGGTATCCAGCTTGAAGACATTAATCCAACCAAGCATCTGTGGTATTTGATATTTATGTGATTGGTTACCGGCATGTATAGTACAGTAAGAGGCCGGTTTATTCTTGATAAAAAGGTGGTTTCCATTTATTTATCGCCACATTAATTATAAAGTTATTTACAGAGGAAATTCATCTCCAACGACAGAACAAAAATACCACGATGGCATCTGTATGATGTAAGTAAAGAGCCGATTTCCTTTGTCAGGACTGTCAGTCTATCATGTCATAGTCCTCTAGAGCCACTTACAGGATGTCTTTGTACTGACCGGCTGTACCTGGCGGAGCATCCATCGGTCTCCTTCATGTGATTCAGCTAGGCATTTTAGCATTGTTTTCATGTTCTTGGCTGGCTTTATATGATTTTTGATATCAAGTGGCCCACTGGTCTCAGTTAATCCAAATTCCATCTCCGTATCTTTGTCGAATATTATCGTACCTAATATCGCAGCCCTCGATCTCTTCTCTATGTCATTCTATGCATCATTGGTGCTTTTTTCATGTTTCGCAAGGCTCCATACTTCACATCGTACAGTCAATCCAAGGTGTGAAATTGTATTATTTCGCACACACACCGCTTAATGTTTAATAGATTATCCTTGAACTTCGTCTTTTTTGGAGAGCATTCATTAACGGATACACAAAATTCTCACCGGTAGTGAATTTTTCATTCTCACGATTTAAGATTGATGTTAGATATTATGGAGGAAATACGTCATAATCGAGTACTTATTAGATTTTTCCATACGAGAGATCAGTCGCTCCATTACGGGAACTTACTTTGACTGTCTTAAAATCCTTCCAGCTTCTATACAAGATCTTACACTAATTTTGAAAAAATCTCACGAAAGGAAGAAAATCCAAGGTCTTTTCCCGTAGTGTTTCCATCATTTGTTCTGACTGTCAACACTGTTGAATGTTTATTTGAGAATTCTTGCTTTGGTTCAACTAAGTTTCACTTTGCCTGTTTCATGAATTGGGCTTGTATCGTTGAAGATTCCCACGGGTTTTGCTCCCATGCCGTAGTTACACCCTCTGGAACGTCGAATATGACGGTTTAAATTATTGAGGGACTGAATAATTCGAAGAGGAAGGTCCTCGTCCTGATGCAAACTATACATCAATCAGCACTGTCATAGATTAGGGAAATTTACATACGCTTTCTTTGATGCTGGTCCGCAATAATAGAGCATTGGTTTAAGCGTTTCTACAAGCTTTGACTTAAAAGACAATAAAAGGTAACAACACGTATTTTCATATTTTCGTTCGCTAGTAACTTTTCCTTAGTTTCTTTCCTTGCTATGCATTTTCTGTATTTTCACGGTACACCGAAAATATAAGCTTCCGAAAGTTTTTCTGATAAATGATCCTGACGATACAAAAGAAGATAGAGGTGGCAAGTCAGATTGTCGACAGTTGTCAGCCGCATCCTGGAATATTTGCTCAATCATGTCGCAGTGTTGGAAGACAGTCGCTGCAAATAATACTTCTAGACAAGAGATAATCTCCATAGAGGAATATGGGGGAGTCACCATTATTCGACGTGTATATCAAGAGAAGACAATAGCATCCTTTATCCACAAGTAAGGTTTTATTCGATACGTCAAATTCCATTGTGGTAATGGCCCTTTGGAATAGGTTTGGGATTCTCAAGCGTGATCTGATTATTAGTGAAGATTAATGTCCAGAAAAACCAGAAACACTTGCAAGAGAATTACTCTCTTATATCGTCCTTAATAAAGAGAAGCAACTGACGTTAGAAGGAAGGTTTTAAACCAGTGACGGAGGCGTTTACCACTTAGACTTATCCCCCAAGTAGAGCAAGAGGCGAACCACATCTAAAGTGTTGGATATATTGTCTCTTTCTAGTTTGTCGTGCTCACACTATTTTTTTTTTTCCTTAACATATAAAGAATGCTTCGCTATCTTACGCAACCTGTTGTCACCGGTGGCTGAAAATGCTTCGTGTGAACCGTATTTGCGTTTCGAAACCGGCCTCCGCTTAGGAAGGATCTATATAAGAAATAGTGCGAAAACGTTGTACCAGCGTATGTCTCACAGAAGCAGAATTTAGCTCTTGCCGCGGATAATATATTCTGGCGTTCCACAGTGTTCCACCCGGATAGCAAACAGAAAAAAAGAATGATTTCGTTCATAGTAGTTCTCTACATCTTCCTATTCCTGAAAATAAAATAAGCATATCTATTGGACTTTTCAATCATTGAGGTTCTACACTATCAAAACTATTTCTTTGAATATTGTCCCTTTATGTTTGACCCTGAAGACGATCTGTGCAACAGGGTGTTTCTCCTTTATGTATTACAGAGGTAGGGACTTCTGGTGTCCTTACCACAGAAAATGAATCAAGTTAATGTGAAAGATGATACAGTAAATGATAATAAGTGAACCGTTCCTTTTAAGAACCAGGATTATGCTGTAACTTCAACCTTGGCACTTGCTATTTCACTGTCCTTTTTCTCTGTGGATACATTTTCCTGGTTGGCGACCAAACCCCGTTGGGCGGCCCATCTATCCACTGTAGCCCTGTCTAATTTCTTGCGAGGGCTATGCTGGAAAACAATATCCATTTCTTCCAGCTAGACAAGGGTGAGCTGATAATTTTTTTTAATAGTATTTTACTTACTGTGTAACCTTTGGTTTCGGGGTATGCAAAGTAGACGTGCAAAGCCATCAGGAAGTTAAAGGCGCCAAAAAGCATGTAAAGGCCATAATGCAGTCGTTGCATTAGCATTGGTACCACAAAGCTTAGTAACCAGTTAAAGAACCAGTTGGATGCGGTGGACAGAGAGACGGCCATGGCACGCACACGCAGCGGGTAGATCTCAGCGGGATAGATCCAGCCAAGGGGACCCCAAGTACATGCAAATGTAGCCACAAAAAGATAAACGCATGCGACTACACCGTTCGCTTTGGATGGGCTATCAAGATGTACTTTCCACTTGTCGTCAGCTGGGTCGATGTACCAATTACCTGTTTTCAGAACACCACCGACAACCCATAGGAACACCGACATAATAAATGCACCATAAATCATTGTGGGTCGTCGGCCCCATTTATCCACAAATAGAATAGCAGGTATCGTCATCACAACATTGACCACATAAGATACACCTGAGGATAGAAGGGTAGCTTCCTGTGAACTACCAATACCGGCTTGTTCGAAGAGATAGACGACGTAGAACATGATGATATTCATGCCTGTCAGTTGTTGCCAAATCTGTAGACAGACGCCGAGCGAGACACGATATGCCATGCCAGGTTTGAATAGGTCGGTATAGCGATGGGACGCTTGTTCGCGATCAAATTTCAACACAGCTTCAATTTCTTGTACTTCCTATAAATATCTTTAGTGTTTAAAAGAAAAACAAAAGGATACAAACCATCAGTACACGCGGATGGTTGGGATCGCCTTTTCCGTGAATATCTGCAAGAACTTTAACTGCTTCTTCCATTCGACCTTGGTCAGCCAACCAGCGTGGGGAAAAAGGAAATGCCCACATGCCACTGAGAAGCACGAGAGCAGGTACAGCCTGGACGGCCCAGGGTATACGGAAAGCGGCATCGCTTTTGATATACTGACACCCATACTGGATCCAGAATCTGGTGTGTGAGAAAAGTTAAATCACATGTTTTCAACATACAGGGAAAAAAGAAAAAAAGAAAAAAAAAAAAAGGGTTCTTACGAGATCATGATTCCCCAGGTAATACTCCATTGCTGAACAGCGACAATACGCCCACGAATCTCTTTTGGTGCAACCTCAGATTGGTAAAGTGGAACAACCATCGACGTAACACCAACTGACAGACCTTTTTTTTTACCATCCAAAAAGAAATGGGGCTGAATTATTGACGAGAGGGTCCATTGGAATCCCAAATAAGTATTTACCATTAAGTACACGACCAACACATAACAGAGGGACACCGTTAGATGCTGACTGGCAGACGGAACCAATAACAAAAAGACAGGAAGCGCCAATTAAAGTGTATTTTCTCGAGTATCGATCAGCAAAGAAACCAGCAATTAGGGCACCAACAAAACAACCGGCACTTAATGCAGCATTGATGCCACCTTGCAAAAGAGCATCTGGTGAATGAAAGTATGACTTGTATCTATGTTTTCAGATTGAGAATAATCAAGGGATAGATGTATATAGTCTTACTGTTGGGTTAAAATGATGCCAGAGTTGCTTCCTGTAAAAAATAAAAAAGAATTCAGTGATCGATCGTTTAAACATATGCAGTATGTATACCAATGTCAAATCCAAACATAATGCCTGCAATGGCAGCAAATGCACCAATAGCCTATTTGTAGATATGTTTTTTTATCTATTAGAACAGAACAATACAAACTAATAGCTTATACGTACGTAGACATTTGTAGTTATTTTGGTAAGAAAACCCATTCAAAAAGGAAAAAAAAATTTTCTGTTCGAGAAAAAAAAGAAACCGCGACTCCTAAAAAAGTGGCAGTTATATAGCTTTTTCTTCTCTGCATGAGAACCCTTTTTAAGTTCTTTTTCTATTGACAGAAGATACTGCTTATGTAACACACGGGGGATTGCTAAACGACACTGAGAAGAAATCAATCATACGTCTTATGATTGGTATGACAAGGTCGTTGATTCCCCTCCACAAAACCAAAAAGCTGAATTGATTGTCAGACGATTGGTCAACATTTGAGAAGTAGGTGACACAAGAAGTTTAAAATCCTGCGTGCTTTTTTCTTTTCTGCCTGGGTCGATCCCGCGGACTATTCTTATCCTTTTTTTGGAAACTGATAAAAATTGTGTCATGGCTCCTTAAAAATCAAATAACATGGAAGAAGGAGTAGTCAATGAGTATACATTTGTCTCATATTTATATGTATTCATCCTCTGGGGAAACTATAAAACCATTTTTAAATGCCTTATTTGGTAATCCATATGACTGAATGATCTTTACAACTATTGCAAAATGCTCTTGCGCCACCTTGGCTAAGGACACGTTGCGTTGATATTCCGAGGTTTGACCATTTTAGATATGAATACATTTAACAAGAACCTTGTTAAGACTCCCAAAGAAAATCCAGTCTGATACGACTCTGTCATTCATACAAATCAACACTCCAATGAAACAAAAAGAAAAGCACCAGTTTTATAGAATTTACTTTTTCATTAAAGTAGTAGTGTAAGCCCATGAACTTTGTCGTTTCGGATACAACTGAAACCGCATACAAAAAATTCGTGATTCGTAGCACACAGCGTCATTTACTATAACCAGAATGACACAGTCCCGGTCTTTTCAAAGTTACATGCAACGAAAAATTGTCTACTGTGTTGATGCCAGCGTCGATCGCAACGTTTAAATAAATACGAAGTAGTCTTCTCCACGACTGGTATTACTATTTCACGAATGGGACAAGGGGTTGTGTCCCTTGAAACATACTACTTTTATCCATTTGGTTGAGCTCGTGACCCAACACAGCATTCAGTGATTGAATACAGGAGACATTTAGCAAAAAGTCATCAAATGCAATTCACCACCCACTTACGCGACCTATGCGCATGTCATGTGATGGACAGTGGAAAGGAATGAATACTACTAAACCATGGAGAATGTAGGGTAGGTTTATACGCAAAGGTTACTTGTGTTTTAGGTACAGCCTCTTCTTATCATCCAAGATAGGTTGGAACAGGCTGAAGATGAGGTAAAAGGGGAATGCAATAGCCTGTCTGTCGCCGCAAGTTGTATACTCCAGCACGTGAATTAAAGACTTCGTGAGAATGCCGATGCACAATGTGTTGGTAGAGATCTATCATGTGGCTGGGATATATCGAGACGGATTCCTGTGAGAACGAATAATCTAAAAAGGGCAGCAAACAGTGGATAGTGTGCATGGTCTGACAGAGAAAAAAGACACGGTAAGGAGTTTTGATTGTAGTAAAACGTTTGAAACAGGCGACTGGTAAGCTTGTGTCGCTCCTTGGTAGAAGCGTCTTTCTATAACAAAGATAATAGCGTGTTCTCTAGAAGAACAGATGTTTACGCTACTTGAATACAACGAGCGTTAGTATACTAACCAATTTAGGACAGTTACATGGATTTCATTGTGCATGTTTGAAGGAATATTTGTCACATGAAATATTCTGCGCAAATGCTGTATCCGATTTGACGCGAATCAATAGATAGACATCCGTTTGGTTACTGCAGGTAAGGTGCCGTCAACTCTTGTTTACCAACAATATCTTCGAAATGCAGTATGTGGATGCAGCACTTTACTTTGCTTTGTGTCATGGAATAGTAGTTTTGTCTTCAGATTCCAGCAATATAACTAGACTAGAAGTTTTTCTAGGGAAGTAGTGAGAGTGACGAAAGAAAATCTAAATGAACAGTCAACATTATGCTGGATGGAAAGTTGATTTAAACTTCCTAGTTATTTCTCTTTGCTGCAGTTACAAATGATATATCGAAAGTCTTTGTAATGACAAATTCTTAGAACGGCATGCTGTAAGCTATGTAGTCTATGTATAACTTTCATATTCTTGTCCCCATTTTTAACGTTAGAGAGAGGGACGGTGTATTGACATGGGAAGGAAACACTGTAGTTCATGAAGTAATCAATCGCTACGAAGACATGCTGGTTTACCATAATCGCCGGATTTCTAACCGGAAATTCGGGAAGTTCTAATTTCTGTTGATTAGGATAGTATTAGCAAAAATCAGCCAGTAAAACTGATCTTTAATGTATGCGTATCGAGGATTGCTACGATAAATTCGTTCCGTGGAAAGATCTTTGTATCGAACATTACTCACAATGTCATGCCGTCCGTAAAACCGAGGAAACTATTTTTCAGTTTTCCCGTGGTTGACACATCAAACCAAGTTTGTCCTGCTTCTTCAGCTACTTGATGTACTACATGAAAACATAAGTTGAATGTTTATTGTGCTTTGAAGTTAAAAATAGGCTAGCTTTACTATAGTAAGAGAGGCGTAGTAAATCAGCGTTTGCTATTTGAACCTTCCTCTCTACAAATAATTGACTGACAAAAACATGGAGAAATCAAAATAGAAATTGGCTATTATTGGTAGTACTACGATAAAAGTAGAAGCATATCCATATAGCGTCTTTCTTATCAACTACTAACTTTATCAAATGAATTTTTCGGTTATCCTGGATTTCATACAAATGTCAAGAGTTTGAATAACTACTGCTTCCTATTGCCTTGGTCATACATATAAACAGGCTGTACATAACTATTATAGAGATATTTGTTATCGCATTTGCAGAAGCTGTGTCATAAGTAGGGGTTTGTTTCTCTGCATAACAGGTTGCTAAAGGTTTGGTTGTAGCACAAGGCTTTGAGGTTCAACTGGCAAGTACTATCTGCATATTTTGCGTAGAAGAAATTTCCTGGTTAGCCTTCGCTTCAATATTAGAAGGTGAACAACCTATATTTTTACGTGGATATTTATAGCTCTATGGAATTATTTTTTTTCTTCTTTTATATACTTATCGTTCCATCTTGATTTTTTATTATATCCGATATGTCGGATTTACGTGTTGTGGCTATTACTGCCGGCTATCGATTCATATTCAGTAAGATGTTCCAGTTATGATTTTGGCGTTTAAATAGGTATACCAAAAAAGGAGGAGTAATATCTATAATCCAATGATGAGCTTATCATGGGCTGGCGATAATGAAAACTGGCGTAAATTCACAAGACCAAAAAAGCAAAGATAGAGACGACATGTGAAAATTTAATGCAATCGTCGCTGTGCATTCTGCATTAACCCCACAAATTCTTGGTTGCTGTGTTTGTAAAAGAAGCCAAAAGAAGGATTATTCATAAAGTGACATAGGAAAACAGGCGGATTGACCAGATACGGTATAGTCGATCTGTTCGTTTTGTGATCAAGTTGATCCCATGCAGACTGCCATACATATGGTCCTACCGCATTTGTAATACGTTATTTTCTTTTCCCTTTTTTTCAGGTGCAAACCCCCTTTCTTTTCTTTGTTGTGCATGCACAAACCTTTACTGGTACAAATCAACACATATACACTGACAATTTCCAGGAGTTAGTGTAAGAAAATGCACATGCAGGGAATAGATGTAATCGGTTTAACAATAACTTGAAATACATAATACTTTCTTTTCGTTCTGCCTTGTAAAATGCCCGTAAATTTATTAATAAAAAAAATAATAAAAAGAAATGTGAATTTTAACGCGTGTGAGAGAGAATATAAGAAAGAAAAAATAAAATGAAAAAAAAAAAAAGAGAGAGAGCGCGAGAGAGAGAAAAATAGAAAAAGAAATAAAGTTTTTTTTTTTTTTTTTTCATCATAAGGAGGTCAATTGAGAAGTAGAGACAAAAAGCATGTATATATATGTACAATGATCAGTGATTGATAAGGAATGAAAGAAATAATAAGAGAGAGAGAAAGAGAGAGAAAGAGAAAAAGAAAGAAAAAGAGAGATAGGTATACATAAAGGAGTGTCCTTGGGAGGGGTTTAAAGTAAAAAAAAAATTCATAAAAGGTTATGGACTAAGAAAAGAATGAATGGGAGGTAAAGTGACTCGTTTGGGATCGCCATTCATCGTGTGGCGTATGGGCGATGTTGAGGAATGACACGTGGAAAGATAAAGTGATGGATATGAGATGCTGCATTCGAGTGGTTCAAGCTTTCGTGGAACCGGGGCAAGCATGATTGGCGGTAACGTTATATTTGTCGGCGGCGGGATCGGCCGGCGTCGGTGATGAAGAGTGGATAATGGGTCCATTATCGGGGAGCTATCTGGTGTGTACATGTGTTCACTCTCCGAATCCGAACAAGAAAGTGAATTTGTGCACGGTGAAAGTTGAATATTTGTCGGATGTGCTCGCGTATCATAAATCATTTCAGTTGGTGATGCAATTAATGATCTCGGGCTATTGTATATATGTTTTATGGATGGTATCAAGGTACGATTGTAAGAAGAAGTTGGTGGTAGATTGGGATAAATAATTGCTTTTCGTTCTCTTCGTTTATTAGGAGAGGTGTGTATACGAGTATGTCGAGTGAGTTCATCCGAACGACTAAAACGTTTTTCACATCCAGGAAAAGTGCAATGGTGAGGTTTTTCACCGGTATGAGTACGTATATGTCGTGCTTTGTGCTCTAAACGACCAAAACTCTTGGGACACATTGGGCAATGATAAGGTCGTGCTGTCACTGCAGATTTTTCACTCCATCCTTGCCGATCAGCTGGCATAATGATTTAAAAATAAAGGAAGAGAGAAGGAAAGAGAAGGAAAGAAGAAAGAAAGAAAGAAAGGGTAATCCCTTTTTATATTGGACACATTATATCGATGCGATGTCTATCAGGAAAGTCAAATTTTTTTTTCTAAGTCAAAGGGAAATATAGATCTGGCCGATAACAAATCTAGCGGATTTGAAATGCAGAGTTTAAAAATAAAAAAACCGTAGATCTCAGCCGAATTTGTTAGGGTCGTCTGTTCCCATTCTCGTCATCTAATCTAAACGACATGAGTGAAATCCTTTATCAGCTTGTTCTTGTTTTATATTTCTGACTGTTCAGTAATCGTCATTTGTTGTTGTAATCGCATATTGTTCCTCTCCTTCATTCCTTGTTTCTGATGCTTGTCTACATTGTCTTCCAACCATACGCACGACCCTCTTCTAAGGAACCAACAACAACAACTGAAACAGCACTAAATTTTATATCTCTGAATTTTTATGTACAACGAATATTGGGCTTATCGTGATAAGTCTTGACGCCATTGACAAGGTTTCGCATGAAGCATTTTATCCTTTATGTCTAGAAAAAAAATCACATGAATATTGCGTCCACCGAACGCCGTCCTATGATTCCATTTGAGTTCAATGACATCTACTATTCGTCTGTCCATTGCAATATTGTTTTATTGCAGGATGCCATAATTCTTATTATGGTGCTCATGCTTCCGAGACATGAAAAATACTTCAGACTGAAGACTTTGACCTCTTCTGAAGACAAGTAAAAAGTGGCAATTATTTGCCACTATTGATCACAACGTAAAACACGCTGAAATTTTAGCAGCAAAGAGAAGCGTCTAAAAAAAAATGAAGAGCATTCTTCTACTCCCTTTCCATTTATATCATATCTATAAAGATGTAAATTTATTAAAGCTGTCAAATTCTGATCCTCTTCCTTGGCAGAAATCTGAGATAATTGTACACCCGTTTCGTGAGTATCGCAATTCCTTTGCTCATTAAAGTCAGGAAAAGGGAGAAACATTGCAGAATGAATGAACCAATTCATGTGCTGGGTACTGGGTTAACTTTCCTCGTTCTTCGTGATCGTACTTAATGCAGGCGTAAGCCAAATTTATAATCTGCAGAAATTAGGCCAAAGACTTGCAAATGGAAAGTAAGTTGAAGAGTTAAAGCTATCACAAGGTATGCCCATTACATGATAGAAAGAAAGCATAAAACAATCGGAGCAAGATTGTTTTTACCCAAAAAAGAAGTTTTAGGAATCAAATTTGGTTGGACTCCTGGGGTGAGAACGCTGAGATTTGAAAAAAAGCACTGTCCACAAGTACTACTATTTTCGGCTAACCGTTTCAGGCACTCTATCTACTCAGCCGTTTCGTGAGCTCGTTCTACTCGTTGATTACTGCTTTTTGAAATGTCCCGCTAAAAGTGAAAAGAAGAGCTGCTTCGCAACAATTAAGATAAGAACCTAGGCTCCTTTGCGTCAGAGACTTAGATGCCTGTTACTCTCACAGAGTCAGTTAGTGACTTGGAACGCGATCTCTTTGGGATATGTTAGGCTCTAGCCTTCTTCATCGAGTGAACTGGGTCAATTCTACACCGGACATACGCTGGGGAATTAAGAAATGGCGAAGACGCGCTCAAGTGCAATCACGTAATTCCAGCCTGTATTAACTCCCAGTCATCGTGTCACTGAAGCAGTTACACAAGATGACTTGCAGACTGAGGAAGGCGATTCTGTGAAGCTACTACCGGAGTGCTGGGTATGGATAGAAAAGAGGAAAAGCATCTGTAGAAGCAGTCAAGTCTTTCTTTTAGAAGGGAAAACACCTACTGTAGCCGAATCATCCGAGAATGGGCAAGCGATTTCATTGCTAATGGCTACATTCGCCATCTAAGCAAGGAAATCACGGAATTCTTTCTAATGAAGACGTGAAGTGGAAATGAATCTATTTGTTAAAGGCGGCAAGACCAATGGATAGATATCCTATGTTTTTAAAGAGGGTATTATGGAGGCGAACGACAGTATCTCAGTAGAAATGGTTCGAAGGTAATCTTTTAAACTGGGGATTCAAGTTCAGAAAGGCTTCTACTTTGACAAACACGAAAGATCTGATATTGTTGGATATCGAAAGGAGTGGAAAACACGCATGATGACGAGGCTTTAGCGAGTGGATAGGTACACTAGTGACGATCTTGACATTGTGATAGAGGCATATTTGTCAGATGACTTGAAGAGGCTCATGCTGGTCACGCATGACGAATCGATCTTCTACGCAAATGATGGGAAAGAAAAGGGCTGTTTTGAGAAGGGTGAAACGCAAATGAAGGGAAAAGGGCCTGGTCTCTATTATGGTCAGTGAGTGTCAGTGCCCTTGCCATGATACGATGCGCCACGATGGTAAAATCTCGCGTAAATTTTTTTATGCCAGCGCCCAATCGCGAAAGCTATTGGACGTACAAACATCTTGTAGAAGAGTTGGAGGAAGTTGTACATAGATTCAAAGAACTCCATCCGGACTGGATGGACGTCTTTCTCTTTGACCAGTCGTCCAACCACACGACATACGCAGCAGCCGCTCTGGTAGCATCTCGCATGACACTATCTTCAAAGCCTTACGATCCTGAAAAGGACAAATATTACAATGCTTCACGATAAAAAGAAAGCACGATACAAACGAAGGAAGAATAGCCAGATAAAGACATGGCAAGAGTTCAAAGGCATAAAGCGACTCCTGGAAGAGAGAAGCTCGAAAGAAGTGTGATTATACATTTAAGGGATTGCAAGAGCATCTTCTTAATGATCTGACAATGCTTCTCCTCTTGGACAAACGCCAACAAAAATAAAATATAAAATATTACAGTCTCTTCATCCCGTATATAGAAGTATACAGCAGAGTATTACGCTCTCTAGCAATTTCAGCTATTTCCGGGGACTTTGTCATAAGTAAAACTATCTCCTATGACTCATTCCTGTCAATTGTTTTGTTTGTGTCTTTTTCCTACACAACCATACGACGCTTGCTATCAGTTGTTATATATCTATGATTTATATCGGATAATGCTGATTATGAATGCAGCCATCTGTTGTAGCTGGCTGAAAAGTGCATGGGTCTGTTGCTGATGACTGCAGGCGAATGAGTATAAATAAAAATCACTGTTCTGAGTATTAGGGACAACAGATGATCAGTGTTTTACATGTGAGAACACAGAAAATCACTCAAATAAACCCTCATCACAGTGATAAATGCTCGATATCAGCTGTTTATATTTCTTCTTATGCTCTATCGCTACAACTTTCACCCCTTCTGATGCTGCCTACAACGATGTCCGAGAGAGCTACGCCTCTTCATGACCGGATAGGTGAGATTAGGAGGGTATGACGTTCAGCGAAATCAACTGCTACAAGAACATAAGCAAACGTCAGCAGTTGGAACTTGAAGAATATAGGGAGAGGTTTTGACTACATTCCTTCTCATCACGGAATTGACACCATGTCTGGAATAAAATGACAATCTTCTTATGATGTTGAATGATCTTGATCCTCATCCTGTAATATCTCTTTCGAATGATACACATATTGTAAGTGTGTTTAGTTCCTGGTAGATAAACTATAAATTACATAAAGGGGTTCATGCCGCTAGCGCTGGGTTTTGTAGTGGCCCAATGCTAGGAAAATGCCTAGGAATAGAAGAACGCATGGCGTATAGACTACTTCGTGGAAAGCAGTGGTACGGGCTATTCGATAAATCCAGTAGGCATTAGCAACAGGCGTCCCAGCTAAAGCTACTATCAAAAATCCATCCACCAAGTTGTGGTTAAAGAATTGATCCAACCCTAATATACATATGAGCGCAACATAATGAAGTTGATCTCTTACCAAACACCCCACCAAAAGTAACAAGGAAAACGCGGATAATCCAATCCGTATCAGCGAAACAGTTTCCGCTATTCTGTTCAAGATATGGCCTAAACATTAAAAAGTGGCAGGTTAATCCGCCTAACGCAGCAGCGGATGCTTGCAGGAACCAATGGGCGATTGCACGACGGTTCGAAAGCTCCCGATAGGTCCATATGAGGATAAATCGTTGACAGTAGGTTTCCTGCTCTGTGGTATTAGTCAAGGGTGTGGTCTCTGTTGGAGCTTTTTCTATGTCGGTATTCATTTTGGAAAAAAAATGAAGAAAAGATGGAGAGGCCAATTTGTATTTTCAACAATTAAAATAGCTCGTTTTTCCTTGTGTGGCACGCCGCACAATCTGCAGCAGGTGACATGTTCCTTGGCTGCGGTTGAATATCTAGGCCTACAAAATACTTCTAGAAAACAAAGCTTCCATAAGAACCATCTATATAACAATCCATAAACATTGCCGTTCAGTCCGTTGCCAAGTTGTCATCCCAAACATTTGGTTTTCAAAATCCGCACATCGAGTTCGTGTTATCTTGACTGCCACAGACTCTGCTCTCGAATAACAACCCGCAGCTGCTACGCACTAGGACTAGTGTAACCACATGATTTTACCACCAATCCCTTCTTTTTTCTTGAAATGGATGTCCGCGATCTCCCCGCAGAAATCGTTTACAGTATCCTCTTGCTTTTGCCAAAGAGGGACGTTGTGCATACGCTAACGATTAATCAACGATGGTTCAATGTTGCTGCTTCGATACTCTATCGCCACTTGTGCATACATGACAAGTTTGAGCTGGAGGCATATCTAAACTTGTTTTACGAAACCGGAAAGCAACGGAGGAAACGAACCGATGGATTCTATTCTGCAATGAATTATGCTAGCTTTGTACGGTATCTCGACCTAACGGAACTCAATGCATGTCAGCCGCCTTTTCCCAACCAGATTGAAAGGCTAACTGCCGATTGCATCAACCTGGAAAGTCTCAATCTTTACAACTACGGCGATCTAATGAATCATACCATGACAAGAATTCTTCAACGGTGCCCGCGGATCAAACACCTCTATCTTTCTGGAGCTGTATGTCTCGATGTGTCATCATTCCTATCACAGAGAGCTAGAGATATCATACGCAATTTACGAACCCTCGATATCTACTTGATACCATACTTCTTTCAGTGTCTATCGCTCCGACGTGTGATTCAGCTCAAAGCGCTTTTTGCATCTTTGCAGACGCTAAAGCTAGGCGAAGGGCTTTATCTGAAAAACACAGTGTCCTACGCGGATATTGCATCTAGCTTTCTATCCCTCGAGAACCTTTGGTTGATCAACTGCCCCGACGACTTAGTCTGTGCGTTTCTTGAAGCGTGCTCGCATTTACGCGTCGTCAAGCTCAGCCGTTGCAAAATTAGCAGCGAACTTGTACGGCAGTTACCAAATCATCTGAAGACCTTGCAAATGGAAAGTTGTGCTATACAACAAACACAATCCCAACAGTTAGTATCATGCGATTACAGTACGGTTACGACGCTTGGCTTCAAACGGATGAGAGTCATGGCTAAGGATATGCAGCACGTAATGGAGCGTGTAAATCCTAACCTCCTAAAAGTATACCTTCCTTTGCACATAACAAATGACGTACTCCGTACCTTGATGAACCGTTGCCCGAACATTACTGCACTTTCAGTGACTTTAGGAGACATTGACCACGAGACATTCAGTGCTTTGCTGAAAGCATACCAAGGCAGCCTGACTGACCTGGAGCTTAGGAACGTGTACGCTGCTTCAGACTGGGATACAGTTAACAATGTCATGCTGGCATGGCCAAATCCACACTTGCAAAGTCTGAAGTTAATAGCGCGCATGATGAGTCGTGAGTTATTTGAGAGCTTACCTAGGCTGTATCCTCGTCTTCGGGTTCTGCGGGCTCCACCTCCCGAAGAAATGACCCGCTCAGAAATCAATTCGATGGTCAAACACATACCTGTTCTGGATCTTTATTATCGGTCGGACAGGATGGAATTAACTGATGATAACTATGGAGAAGTATGGCTACCATAGTCATTTGCTTACGCATTTCCTACCAAAAATAAAAGGCGTGTGCATCTTCTCTTTAAAACCGAATCGAACTATTTTCACTGTTTTCTGCACAAACGTTGATTGTACCATTACAAAGGGCACGCATAGGCAGAAGAACTCTGTCTATCTGTTTCCAAGTGAACATGACCTTTTATGTTTCAAGTTATGTCCTTTCGCATTAATTAACTTTTGATAATGGCTGAACTGCATCCGCGATCCCATACTACTGTTTACAATGGCTGTAACTTCCATATTTCAAGCAGCAAAAATCACCGAACATGCTCGAAAAGGAACTCGCTGTCGGCGAATAGGAATCATTCCCTTGCAAATCTTGTGTTCCTGTTAAAAAATCACACAGGCCATGCGAATAGTACGCGTTTCTTTCGTTATTTGACATGCACTTCATGGAGTGCGACCAAAAGAGAAAAATACGCTTACGCGATTTGAATAAGGAGCAAGTGGAAGTTCTTGTTAGTCGATTAGCAATCACCATGACGCATACTGAAATCAACTTCATGCTTAGGTTCCACTTGTTTCACATGCGCGAACGTTCAGCTGTACCATTGATATTGGTGACGAGCCACAGACTGGTCCGGCGAAAAGACAGAAACCACTATATCTCCCTGAAAGTGTGGCACTGAATGAATTTATTGACGAAGACTGTGGAAAGGACGAAGGCGTGGACCAAGACTATACGGAGTATTATTTGGATAATTTTATTGTCTACGATGAATCGGGTGAACAGATAGAAATGACCGAGAAGTTTGGAACTATTTATTTCAAAGGAGAGATAAAAAACGCGCGAGGAACGACAAAATGCGTCCAGGATGTGTGTTTCAAGAATTACGCTTTGGGAAATCTGGAAGTACATCACACCGAACCGATTATATGGATCGAAAATACATTCATCCGGAACAAAGTATACTACAAACTGGGACAGCCTCATTCTTCGTACAGGAAGATGTATGAGAGGTTTAAATGGAGAGTGTTGCTAGTAAAAATTGTCCTGTAAGTATAATCCAGCCGTCAATGATTCGTTGTCAATAACAGGTTTAATTCCAGAAATTTTATTGAAGAGCATGCCGACGCAACCTTGGCAGATACAAATTTTGGAGGTCGTCTAAATCAGTTTTTATTGATTAATTATCCTAAAGAACGTACGTGTGAATACTGCATGCGAAAGTAATGTCTCATCATTGTTTAGACTGGACCAAGCAAAATCTGCGTCCTCATATTATTTCCAATGCAAGGCTGATTCTATGGCAGACGTACGAGGTTAAATAGGAAAATATTCGGAAACGTTTCAATTTAACACAGTTTGACTTTTTATAGTTAGAAGATCAAAATGTGGATGGTGAAGAGGAACGCTATTTGCGATCGCATGTATTTTGGGACGGTACGATGTAGCGGCGGTTAAATGGCGGACGTTGATCGCAAAATCAGACCCAGTTTTCTTTCGAGCTAGGGCAGCAGTAACCAACGACAGGGTAGGGACCAATTGTTCCAGCACGGTAATGAACAACCAGAGTTAGACAGCTGTCGACAAGGGATGGGAGACCGAAGGGACCGTTGTCACTCCACTGGTGCACAAGTACTTTGCGCCGATTTTTGGGAAATATCTACATGTCAAAAGTTCGGGTAATGGTGTACATTCATTTCTTAATTATAATTCTAACATATCGTCTTTCTCTACAGCAACTTTACTTCAGAAACCTGCATTTAAAGAGTGTGTCGTTGTTATTAATGACACTAAAGAGCATAGAGACCGCAACGATTATAAATTTCTTGATCCGAGGAGGTGTACCATTGTACAAAGCACTAGGGAAAATACGCGACAATTTTACAGCCAAGCAACACTAGACAATGTTGTATTCCGAGCGGGTGATTGCATCCAACTCCTTATGGAAAACGAGGAGCTTGCTATAGCGTAGTTATCCTCTAACTGATACATCTTGATCTAATGGCATATCACAGACGGATCACATCAATCTATCGCCCCATCGGTGAAGATAGAAAGTGTTACGGAGATCCTTTGATTACGATTAATTGGCTATACAAAGGAGAGAACACAATTTTAGGCTCTATCTCAGGTGTCCCTGATGTATTTTCCCAACGCGAGGTAATGATTCCTGGGAACTGCCAATATCAAGTACAGAGAACATTTCACTGATACCATCACAATACAGCTTTTGTACACTTACCATTGTGAGTGTGATTTTGGAAACAGTTATTCTGTATCGTTGATTTATCGCAAAGTGAACGTGAGCTTTTTCTCTTCGACTTCCCCAGGTAGGAAATGTATGGAACTGGCGAATCGTGCTGAAGAGAAACCATTCCGACAGAAAAACCATATCATTATTATTGTAAAACATTCTACGACCACAGAAGGGCGACTTTCGAGGATTTGCGGCATGAGCACTTGTTTAAGGGACCCGATCTGCAGGTTCGATGTGGGTGCTATCAACCAACCACTGAAGACCGATGCAAGGAGTTTATTAGTACCAAAGGCCAAGGTGACCTTGTCCTAATTCCTGATGAAAATGGGGCTACTGTATTGTACGAATTGATATCTGTGACGGTTAGGGAAGATGCATTACACCGTTCTACGATGAGGCTCCGCAAATTTCCTCTTCTTAGTCGACTTGCTGACGCGCAACCTACCTTCTCAAAAGCTTCACATACCAATAAGAAGCGGCGATTTGCGAATGAAGTTGTCTACACCAACGATATTGTAGAGAAAAATATTTTCCAAGCTTTGAACGATATGTATTCTACAACTAATGCTATAGAGCGAGCGCACGTCCAGTACTGGGATCCTGCAACACCTATGCCGATCAATTTGGTCCACAACGGGGCTGGCCATCACGTAAGCATCTATGTAAGCCTTAACACAGCGCTGACATTTACTATGTCTATGCTAGTTTTTCTTCAACAAAATATACAATGAATCAAGTAGAAAGGTTGGATTTATCACTGATCACGCTACTTGGTGTTCAAAGTACCCTCCCTGGAAAAGTAAGACTTCTCGTAAACTAGCTACGCTAGATTTATTCTGTGGTGGCGGCAATTTTGGCCATGGCGTTGAAGACGCTGGCGTAGCAGAATGTCGATGGTATAGTACTTTCATAGTTAGGCATTGTCTTCCCAACTGACTGGTCGACGGTAGGAGTGTGGACGTGGACTATCACGCCTTGCTTACGTATCGCTCCAATCACCATCGAAACCAAAGGCATTCATGCTATGGTGAAAGTGTCAATGTGCTCCTCGAAGAAGCTATCGAAGGAAAGGGGAAAGAAGGTTGGCCCAAACCTGTATGTCCAATAGCAGGTGGTTCGAACTGATCTTGATATAATATACAGGGAGAGGTTGATTTTATCCTGGCGGGAAACCCTTGTCAAGGTTTTAGCCGCATGAATCATTTCCACGAGGAGGAAAACTCAATTAGAAAAAGGTAACAAGGACACTTTCCCACTCGACGATTTCTCTGAATAACGGGCACAAAGCTCGCTTTTTGCAAGTGTGGCATCGTACATTGAATTTTATCGTCCATCCTACTTTTTACTGGAAAATGTAGCAAACTTGGTACGATTTAGCTACGAAGGACCAAGTGAAGGAGAAAGACGCTATCCACTACATTATGCCATTGGTATTTTTGTTAAGCTCGGTTACCAAGTGCGATGGACAGTGGTCAATGCGGCAAGTCATGGACTACCACAGGTACTGTCGAATCTCTTCGCGTTATCACTTTAACCGAAGAAACTGCTAGATACGCAATCGATTATTTATTTGGGGAGCAGGTAAAATCAATTTCTATTTAGAAGGCATTAATCGATGTACTAGCCTCGGGACTCGCGCTGCCAAAATTTCCTCCCATATCTCACAAGACAAAATGCAAACTGCGGTTGTATGGGACGCCTTTGCCAGATAACAGCAAGTATGTACTATGACGCATTTTGCTTTAAGTGCCAACTGTTGTTTCAGATCAATTGGATATGCTTTTCCATCACATACGGCGTTCCCTTTGGTGAGTATAGAAGACGCAATAGACGACCTTCCGCGCATTGGGGACAGTACACATCCAGTAGGTAGAACGGGTACCAGAGTCAAGGCTGAAAATCGCTCCTTAGTGCACAGAATTTGTTGATCATGAAGCGCAGCTTCTCCCACCAGAAGTACAGGAAATTGTGGAAGCTCTTCCTGTGGAACCCTGCGGCATGAATCTAAAATTGCTACTCGAAAGCAACCCCGACCATCCAATTTTACAGTCTGAGTAAGTCGTTGTGATAACGGTAGAATGTGTGATCATTGATTTTTTTTTTCTACAGATATGTGCAAGAGTACGTAGAACACCATTGTATTCAACAAATTTGACATTGGATGATTAGATGGGATAGAAGGCTAAAGAAGCATGGACACATCAACTTCCGTGATTTTGGTCGAGTGCATCGTCATGAGGCGATAAGCACCGTTGTAACTTCATTTCGGTACCGAGGTGTGCAATGTATGCCATGTTTCCATTACTGTGAACCAAGGCTTTTAAGCATTCGTGAGATTGCTAGAGCGCAGGGTGAGCTAATAGACATGTGACTAGTCAATACTAAGATAATTTGCGTAGGTTTTCTCGATAGCGATGTGATTTTAGGCAGTTACCATGATAAGCATAGGATTGTTGGCAACGCTGTTGGTCGAGGCGTGGCTTTTGCCTTAGCCCTTCAACTCGAATTAGAGGAATCTGATGCAGAAGAATAAAGTGTTTTTGTACCAATGACTTCGAACAGTAGTTGATTTACACATTGTGTTTTTTTTTTTTTTTTGCGCTATCAAACCCGCACAACCTCTCATACAATGAATTTGAAGTATACATGCGAGGTAATACCTCCACTGACCTCATCCGATACAAATGCCCGTTACAGGAGCAATATCTCGCGACATTCATAACCCTAACTGATTTATTTTTATGTGTTTACTAAGTCGCACATGTGAAACCTCTTAACAACTCATGAAAGATGCTTTGCATGGTAACAAGCCAACAACCTCTGTTCGAGTTGCTCTGTGCTATGTCGTCTTCGCAGTTTAAAGCTCTTCCAAAAGGGTAAAAATGAAAAAATCAGTGTCACTTCAAGGAGTAGTCCGGAACGATATGAAAATCCTATTGCACGATAACCTTTTGGTTGAATGACAACACCATTTATAAAATGCTAGTCTTTCTTTTGGGAAAGAAACCAGTCCAACTTCATAAAGAGTTGACAAAAAAAAAAAAACGCAGTAAAAAAAAAGGGCGGACTGTCTTCTTCTCTTTCACTTCAGCATGCGACACGACTTCCAAGTCAAACGCCTGATTAACCAATAAGCCACAGTGAATCCTTTGCATCATCATGGAACCTGACGCGTCAGACGCTCAACATTACAGGTTACGAAATCGTACGATTGCTACGAGTGTTTCGAATAATGGCAGGGACAATTTGACAACATGCTCAACATCCCACAACCATTCTGCAGATTCCACTACTACTACTTCTGTCAAGTCATTGACTTTTATACCAGTGGATGGATCTACTGTCAAAACGTCAAAACGTGGAAGACCACGAAAATATCCTGTACAGCCAGTAGACAAAATACCTAGGAAGCGTGGTAGGCCCCGAATACACCCTGTACAACCAGCAGACAGAACACCTAGGAAGCGTGGTCGGCCCCGAAAACCGCGTGATGAAGAACCAACAGAAAGAATACCTAAGAAGCGTGGTAGACCGCGAAAAGAGCGTGAAGAACCAGTAAACAAAATACCTCGGAAACGTGGCAGGCCACGAAAAGAAAAAAAGGCTACCAGATCTATTGTTGCAGCGCCAGTGGAAGATGAACCGAGACTGAGTGGGGCTTGTAGTCGCTGTGGAGTGACAGCATCACAAGAGTGGATACTTGCTCCCAACAGCGTCAGCGACATCCTATGTAGACAATGCTCGCATTCTGGAGGAAGTTACGTCTTGGCACCTCCAGGTGGACCTTCGAAACGACCACCTAAACTGGAAGGACCATGTTCCAACTGCAAATCAACATCATCGTATGTAAACTGTTGGTTTCGTAGTCCAGTCGATTCTACCAAAATTATATGTAATTCCTGTCGCATGTACTATCGGACACATGGATTGATGCGACCTTATCACCATCATTATCAATGTCATTACTGTGGAAGACAAAGCTCAAGCCTTTGGAGTAGAGATGCGAATAATGACTTGATATGTTCTCTATGTTTGATCGCTGCGAAACAAGCAGGTGGTGCCAATATGGACAGGGACAATTTCAGTAACAATGATGATGCATTGGAGAATAACACGTCATTTACGAATATGCTCGCTTTTACGCGAGTATGCCTTGATTGTCATTCATCCGGATCTAACCGCTGGTTTTCAGATTCACGCAACAGGGCATTTTGCGAAGCGTGCTATGATTATCGCCGGCGTCATGGTGTTCCATCCACATTTAAACTAGGCGTACGACAGGAAAAGATATCGGAAGGTCGTGGGTATATTCCCCCGGATGATCCGGAATGGGATAATGAAGAACGTGGTGTTCCCAAGACATCGTCTGTCAATGTCCAAAGTGCATGTCCAGAATGTGATGGCTCTAGTCAGTCGTACTGGTGTCTGGATAAGAAAGATCAGTGGGTATGTTTTGCCTGTGCTCTTTCACCCAGGCACGTTGATAAAAACCACACGAGACGATCGAATTATTCTAAGAAACGACTGGTGTATGGTGACAACATGCGACTTAAGACCACTCGACGACTGCGAACAGCCATGGAACGTGAACGTGAGACTCGGTCTATGTCTTCGTTTGTAGACAGCACCAACGATGAAATCATTTCTCTTTCAGAACGCATTGCATCATTAGAGAAGGACGGGTCAAAGTGCCGTATCGTATCTCGAAGAAAACGAAGCGTTAAGAGGAGGCATTTCCCTGAAGATGGTTATTTCCTGGGATTACCACGCAGCCAGTACAATTTCAAGGATACACATCGGTTGCCACTTCCGATACCCACAGTGAAAACGGATGCAGACATCAGTCAACTCGATACGACCTTTCATCGTTACCAGCGGATGCATCGTCGTGAAGAGTATGAAGCAGAGAATGGCTTTATTTTCACCAATGAATTCGAAGATTCCGTAATTTTGAATACCTACTGGTCCAAAGTAGAAAAACTGAAATTTTTCTCAGCACTTGAACGCTGTGGTCGCCACGATATTCATGGTATTCAACAACGGATAGGTCCTACAAAGTCAGTGTATGAAGTAGCCTTGTTCATTGATTGTCTTGAAGAAGCTTCCCAAGCAATAGGAGGAGCATCAGGTATGTCTGCTTTTAATAGAGCACATAGAAGGCTAAGTCTAGTGTCTTTACTACAGATATAGTAGAGGAATTAGATCCAGAATCCGAGACATTCATACCGCATGCATTCGAGATGTCAGATGAGTGGATCCAACAAGAAGAAAAGGAGGCTCATCGCCTCAGACATGTTTGCGAGCATTCTTTCTTGTACCAGGAGAAATCAGACGATAAAATTAGTTCGCAAGACACACAACAAACCGACACGAGTGAATCCGAAGAAGAACACGGCGAAGAAACGTAGGTGATTCAACACGTTGTATGCTGTACTAACACGCCTAGACCTTTTTCAAGGGAGCCAGCTTACAAATCTGAACCATTGAGAATGACTGATGTTCTTGATGTTTGGGCTATGTATGACATAGCCTCCAAGTAAGTCTGCTTTCTTGTAAGCTACAATTTAATCATTTCCTTTGTTTTTCAAGGCTTTATGTTAAAAATCCTTATGCCTATATATCCCGCGATACTGTTGAGTATCTTTACTATGAACTTGTGCGGTTTCTTGAGGATATTATATTTGATGTATACAATCTTTTGATGCACCGATCAATTTCTTCAGAAAACTCAAGGTCATCCGCGGTAAGTTTATCGTTTCCGAAAATGGCATGTAATTGACGGGTACGGTAGCCGCATATTTTGGTTAACAGGCCCATTATGGAAAGGATTCTGGAAATGCGTCGAACAAACGGGAAAGAACTTTCGCGAACCATCGGGGATTGTCGGTTGCGAGTCACTTCTGCGTCCGAATTTATCGGTGATCTTCCAAGTCGATTGAATCAAATTGTAATAGATGATGATTCTGAAAATTCGGCTAGCGGATTATTACCAAAGAAAAGAAAAAAAGATAGTGGAACAAAAAAAGAGAGGATACTAGCTTCGAAAGCATGGCAGGTGGAGGACGAAAATGCTCCGTCTTTAGAACCAGTCGTTCCTAACCAATGGCGGATCGGAGACCTGGAAACAGACAACGACACAATGTGTAGCAACGTTTCCATCAGTGATTGGACAATAAATACAGAAACAGGCGACATTTCTGAAGATCAAGACGAAAACAAAGATGAAGTGAAGAATGAAATTGAAGTACAAGACGAGGATGTATTCAACATGTATACCAGGGATGCCAAAATTGAAGAGACAATGAAACTCCGAGACCGAGCATACGAGAAAAACCTAATGCATTTTCTATATTCTACCAACAATGCAGTGGAGGAGTAAAAGACATTAATTTCTTTAGGATAGCAAATTTTATTAAAAAAAAAAAAACAAATGACACATTTGTCAACGTGGCCAACCATTGTGTCCAAAAAATCTGATGGGAGCGGCAAGAGTGGGCAATTCTTCCTTCGGTCTTTAAAAATCTCAGGTAATCGTGACAAAAAGAAACCGACCAATTGATACGAGCAGGTTGATCATTCATTTGACTAAAATTCAAAATAACTCATGAGTAAACGCCCCTCCCCAACAGCGTCCTTATCACAAGCTTTAGTAACGTCTACAAGCTCTTCGAGCACGAGTGGGCCTGCGATCGCTGCGATCAACGATGTGGTGGCTGTACCAGACATGACCTCTACAACCGTTGTCAGTCCTGCGCATATCCAGAAGCAGCCTACAATGCAAAGAAATGTCGCTCCATTTTTGAACAAAGTATACAGGTACTGATTGGGGGTTGAATATGGTTCAACAACAAGTATTTACTCTCCAGGTAGTATTGTGAATGATCCCAGTACGGATGACTTGATCCGGTGGGGATTAGACGGAACTTCGTTTGTTATTCCATGTCATGTGGATTTCGCGAAGAAAGTGCTTCCTCGGTTTTTCAAGCATGGGAAGTTCACGTCTTTTGTGCGTCAGCTCAATATGTATGGATTTCATAAAGTTCCACATCTTCAGCAGGGCGTCTTGCAAGGCGACAGCAATTCCGAACTATGGGAGTTCGCCAATCCACACTTTAAACGCAACCAGCCGGACTTGTTGTTACTGATCACTCGTAAAAAGGGAACCAGTGCTGATGATAAGGAGCTCACTGGTAGCATCGACTTGCAACACATTCTGGATGAACTTTCAGCAATTAAAAAACATCAAATGACCATTAGCACGCAGTTGAAAAACATCCAGCGAGATAACCAGGTACTTTGGCAAGAAACCGTATCCGCAAGAGAGAGACATCAGCGACACCAGGATACAATTGATAAGATTCTACGTTTCTTAGCCTCCGTGTTCTCGAGTGATAAGAAGTCGGGTGTCATACCGAGAAAGCGCCGGTACCTGATTGGTGACGTGGATACAGATTACTACGATCATTACGGGGATGAGGAATCGGACGATCGACCGACTAAAATTCCATGTCAGAGTTCTCCAGGTTTTAACATTGATGAATACGTGAATGATGATAGTGACACGGGAGGCGCTTCATTGTCAGCTGTCTTACCCGAAACAGACTTGCCTTCATCCACTGTAAATACACCAATTTCGTCCACTGACCTCGCTGCAGCGATAGAACTAAACAATCAATCAAAACAGCCTGTTCAAAGTAAGTTTTTTTTTTTTTTTTAAAAAAAAAAGTCAACGGGATAGCTTAGTACCTTTCCTCTTTCTAGACACAACTACTGAACAGCTTTCATCGTTCATCACTCCTCAACAAATGCATGGTCTGCAAAGTTTAATAAACTTAGCACAAGCAAATCCGGCTATTTTGGGTCAGTTATCAGGCGACAGCGTTTACAGTAACGCTTCTCCCGTGATTGATTTTCTCAACAAAGGCGCGAATCTTCATGCACTGAATAACTCGGATGCGGGTGCGATGACCTATACCAATAATAACGTACAATTGAATCAAGTACTACCTGTTGCTCCGACACTGCCCCAGGTGACCAACAACATCACATCGTTAACCAAGGCGGCGGATATTATCAGTCAGGATATCGATGATCTTGGAACTAACATCGAGGCACTGGCACAGCAGCTTGGATTTGATCCTTCGAAATATACCGGAAGCGACCTTGGTTACGTTGATATGGACGAATTCCTGAACACATATGGTAAGTAGGGTATTCATCGCGTTTCAGCAACTAACATATGGCGTGCAGGGGGAAATTCCACATCTCCGCCACCCGATACACCTACAAGTACAGGAACATTGCCTGACGCGAAAAAACAACACCCGGCTGAATGTGATGGACAAGCCCATACTCCCTCTACTACTGCTGATGCAAACTATCAGACTAAATCATGATGCATTGTTGTTAATTTCTTTATTCTTTTCATTTCTATTTAATAGTACAATTTATTATGCATGAATGTTGATAAAAGTACCAAATGCTGTAACCTCTACCGGGAGCTTGAAGCAGTAATGACTACAAGAAGGGAAATTGCTGATGTACATCAAGTATTAGAAGTGATGATTTCAATACGATTTGACATGGCATTTTCACGGCAAAATATAGATTGTCATTTCAGGTTTCAGTGATGGGAAGTATTTGAATGGAAGGCTCTGTTCCTTCTACTTCCATTAATCACATGCAAAGCTGCTCAATTTTTCTGCCCCGAGATGTCTTGGTTGTAAGCGTTCTGTATCATACTGACAAAACAAATCAATCGTTGTCCTTTCGTACAGCGTGCAGCAGGGCCTCCTAGTCGTTGTGTTGGCTCATGCGTTATATAGTCTATAAGAAGAACGGCAGCGTGTCGATGCCGCACATTTCCTTCTCCCCTGTCACCGAAATAGTTCCTTTGAGTAAATTATCATTTGAGTGTACCAGAAGCATATCATTTTTGTCTCATTAACTTGCTTGTTAGGTTTAATTTAGTACGGCTCGCGATACAGGAACATTGATGTGAACAAACTTTACACTCATAAGGTGCATAATGAAACAATCCATTGTACAAACCCATGGTATCCAAGTCCACTTTTAACTTGCTGCAAAAAGTAATGCTTTCACGCAAAGTCTATTTGGAGCCAGCGCAGAAATGATATGTATCTCCCGCAAAATGTTATAGCCAGCCGTGGAAAGACATTAGTAATTACCCACAAACAATTAGAAAAAACGCAGTATTTGTAATCTTACTTGGCGCAAAATTCGTTTAAAAAATAGCATGCTTCTCGAATACGCTTTGGTCCAAGTCCATACAATTAAAGTTTACGTCCTGATGACTACGTACTCAATCTTTTCCTTATAGCAAAATCTGTATCTCATAATATCCTTAAATTATTTAGAGTGGTATTAAAATCGTTGAAAGCCGCATGGTGTCTTTTGGGAGTGGAAGTGGGTGGTTTATGCGTTCCTGCTGACAAGCTTTCTTTTTGACTTGTATATAAACTCCGCTTTCTCCTGTTTTTGATTGTTACTTACAAGGATATGGAATCGGTGGAGCAGTTAATTGAAGGCAAAGTGACAAAACGGATAATCAAGCCGGGATTTGGACACAAGCTGAGAAAGGGAGATACTATAAGTGGTACGTACGTCAACTGTCATTTCATAGCTGATCTCCTTAGTTCATTACGATGCATATCTCGTTGAAAAAAACACGAAGTTTGATTCATCACGCGACAGAAACGAACCCTATGTCTTTGATTTGGCTAAAGGTGATAGTTAATTTGTGTATTTTATGCACTGAAACTTCTTAGGCAAAGTAATAAATGCCTGGGAAATTGCGATCCCTACAATGGAGATCGGTGAGATCGCTGAGATTGTATGTACTAGCGATTACGGTAAGGACACACTAGTGATTCGAGTAGCTAAAGGTGAGTTATAGGCTACGGTGACAAAGGTGTTTCTATACTTGTTCCCCCGAAAGCTAGTCTACGATATGAAGTAGAATTGATTGGCTCCTGGGAGGTGATATTATTCTCAATTTGACAGAACATGTTAACATCTGGCTTCAGCCTGCAGGAACAGCCCAGCAACGGATAGAATCTGCATCAGCAAAGAAAGAAGAAGGCAACAAGCTTTTTAAAGAAGGCGCGATTGAGCCAGCTCTTTTTGCCTACAAAAAGGTATCCCCGAGTGGGTGGTCTATGGATTGGTTAATCGCTTTCGTTTAGGGAAGAGATTATATTATAGATCTTTGGGATTGTGAGCCTGAGGAACTTGAGCAGTGCCGTGAGCTTGTTATAGCCCTGCAACTCAATATTGCAAATTGTTATCTTAAGCTACGCCAATGGGATTACGCAATAGAAGTAGGGAACAAGGTTTGTGATATGATCTGGATTTGTTCTTATTACTTTTGTGCTGATCCAATGCCGAAGGTACTGAGCCGTGATCCTGAGAATATAAAAGGTTACTATCGCATTGCGCAAGCCTACCTCGAAAAGACGGAGTTTGCAACTGGCATCCACTATATCGAACAAGGATTAAAGGTAGCGGTGAATCATGGTGCTGGTCAGGAAATACTAAACCAATACACAAACTATACAGTTTGCACCAGCTAATACCGAACTTAAAAATATGCACGCAGTGCTTAAACACAAGCAGGAAACGTGGATCAAGGACAGCAAGAATATGTATAGAAAAATGTTTGCTTGAAATTGATTCAGTCTAATCGTGGGTATCATGGTTTAAGATCATCTTAGGATAGGCGATCTGTTACTGTCGAGTATATAGCATTGGCTGTTTTTGAAAAAAGAAAAAAAAAAGATAGTGTTGTCACCGACAGATCATGCATGATTTCCATCTTTTTTTGATGAGGCGGCTTATTAAGATCAACGCTGACTCACAGTGGCGGGACGGCTTTTCTTTTCTGAATGACTTCCCCAACCGAGAAAGTAACCTTCTTTGTACAAAGTTGAACGAAACCTTCGGTAGTTTAAGGATATGTTGGTGCTTCCCGGAACCTCAGCGCTTTCAGACTTTAAGAGCAAAAGTATTCTGAAAAGCATTCAGCAGAATGTTCCGAAGGCAACATCTATTGCCGCTCTTCAAGTTCATTTTGTCCAACCACGGTCTGCGGACAGTCTCGCGTTATTACAAAATGCCAGCTCGGCTCAAGCTTGTATTTTGAATAGTCTCCTGCAGTATGGCTCAAACCCCATTGACAAGGAAAAGGCTACGGCGATACAAGCTTTCCTCTCCGCTGGTGCTCAGCCGCCCAACGCGACCGTTCTTCTTGTGGTTCCCCGCGCTGGTACAATTTCGCCATGGTCCTCTAAGGCTACAAATATTGCCCACCTGTGCAATCTGTACAACTATGTGGAGAGAATCGAGCGTGGTGTTGCCTATCTGGTCACGAAAAACGACGGATCGCGCCTGTCAAATGCTGAACTCGATTCCTTTGCCAACCTTATCCATGATCGCATGACACAGGCGATCCATACGACGATCCCTCAAGGTGAAACCGTTTTCAAGCACGGTACACCCGCTCCACTTACGGTGGTTGATCTTCTGAGTGGTGAAGCCGCCAAGGATGCCAATGTTGCTCGCGAAAAACTCGTTCAAGCCAACAAGGAACTTGGTCTTGCTCTTGCGGTGGATGAGATTGATTACCTTATCTCTGCCTTCGTTGGCACATCTGGTGAAGATGCGCTCCGTCGCAACCCTACCGATGTCGAACTGTTTATGTTTGCCCAAGTCAACTCTGAGCATTGTCGCCACAAGATTTTTGGTGCTGACTGGACAATCGATGGTGAATTGAAGCCCCATTCCCTGTTTCAGATGATCAAGAATACGCACAAGATCAGCCCTCAGTACACGCTTTCTGCCTACTCCGACAATGCTGCTGTTCTCGAGGGTTTCAAGGCAACGCGTTTTGCTCCTGGCCAAGGAAACAGCTACAAGCATTATGAGGAAGATGTGCATTACATTGCAAAGGTTTGTATTCGCTTTGTTTAAGGAATTGGATAACTCATATATACGCTGAGTAGGTCGAAACACATAACCATCCCACAGCCGTTTCTCCTTTCCCTGGTGCTTCCACCGGTTCTGGTGGTGAAATCCGTGACGAAGGTGCTGTTGGTCAGGGTTCCAAGCCTAAGGCAGGCTTGGTTGGTTTTACCGTCTCCAATCTGCTCATCCCCGGTAACACGCAACCATGGGAAACGGACTTTGGAAGACCAGGTCATGTCGCTTCCTCATTCGATATCATGATTGAAGCTCCTCTTGGTGGTGCGGCGTTTAACAACGAATTTGGTCGCCCCGCTCTGACGGGTTACTTCCGCACATTTGCTGAGGAAGTGCCTGTCACGGAAACGCGTAATGAAGTGCGTGGATACCATAAGCCCATTATGATTGCTGGTGGTTTGGGAAGTATCCGACCTGCCCACGTCTTGAAGAAGCCTATTTCCCCCGGAGCTCTCCTGATTGTGTTGGGTGGACCTAGCATGTTGATCGGTTTAGGTGGTGGTGCAGCTAGTTCTATGGCTTCAGGCCAAAGCAGCGCTGATCTCGATTTCGCCTCTGTCCAGCGTGATAACCCAGAAATGGAACGACGTGCACAGCAAGTTATTGACTCGTGTACTGCTTTGGGTGATGATACCCCGATCGAATCGATTCACGATGTGGGTGCTGGTGGTCTTTCCAACGCTTTGCCCGAAATTGTTCACGACAGTGACCTCGGTGCAGAAATTGATCTGCGCAATGTCCCCTGCGACGATGCTAGCATGTCTCCCATGGAAATCTGGTGTAACGAGTCTCAAGAACGTTATGTGCTTGCGGTGGCACCTGAAAAGATCGGCGTGTTTGAGGCCTTCTGTGCTCGCGAACGTTGTCCTTACGCTATTGTTGGAAAGGCAACGGCTGAGAAGCGTTTGGTTGTCAAAGACTCACTTCTTGGCAATGTGCCAATTGATCTACCAATGCCTGTGCTCTTCGGCAAACCACCAAAGATGTCCCGTAAAACCGAATCGTTGAAGCCAGTGCGTCGTCCATTCGATTCAAGTCTCAAAACCTATGTGCCAGGCGCCAACACCTTAGGCGAAGTCCTGAATGAATCTGCCTCACGTGTGCTGCAGCTTCCATCTGTTGCGTCCAAATCGTTCCTTGTCACCATTGGAGATCGATCCATTACTGCTCTTGTTGCTCGTGATCAGTTTGTCGGCCCATGGCAGGTGCCTGTGGCTGATGTGGCTGTTACTACAACCTCATATGGCGAGGATATCATTACAGGCGAGGCTATGGCAATGGGTGAGCGTACGCCGCTGGCTTTGTTGTCCGCTGCTGCATCCGCTCGCATGGCCGTGGGTGAGTGTCTTACAAACCTTGCAGCTGCCAACGTGGAGGATGTGGGTCGTATCCGTATGTCCGCCAACTGGATGTGTGCTGCTGATCATCCTGGCGAGGGTGCTGGTCTTTATGAAGCTGTGCAAGCAATTGGTCTCGAGCTTTGCCCTGCTTTGGGTATTGCTATTCCCGTCGGCAAGGATTCCATGTCCATGAAGATGAAGTGGAACGAGCAAGGAGAACAGAAAGAAGTAACTTCGCCCTTGTCGTTGATCATCACAGGCTTTGCTCCAGTGATTAACAACCACAAGACATTCACTCCTCAGCTGAGAAATGACAAGCAGACAGCCTTGCTGTTCATCGACCTAGCGAACGGCAAGCAGCGACTTGGTGGCTCTGCTCTTGCGCAGGTGTACAAGCAGATTGGTCATGAGGCGCCTGATGTTGAGGACGCCATCCTTCTCAAGAACTTTTTCAATGCTATGCAAAAGGTCAAGGAGGGTGATGTTCGCAAGAGCCCTGTTCTGGCTTACCACGACCGATCCGATGGTGGTTTGTTTGCAACGATTGTTGAGATGTGCTTCGCTGGCCATGTTGGTGCTGTGGTCGATCTTGACAGCATCGTCCAGAAGGATGATGTCGTAGCCGCTCTTTACAATGAAGAACTTGGTGCAGTCGTCCAAGTGGAGGAATCACGCGTGGAAGAGTTCTTGTCCCTTGTTTCTGCGGCTGGATTGCCTAAGCAAGCAGTGCATAAGATTGGTACAGTGAGCGAGCACAATGCAAAGGACGATATTGTGTTCCGATACAATAGCCAGACTGTGTACAATGCCGCCCGATCCGAATTGTATCGTACATGGTCAAAGACCTCTTACTTGATGCAGTCGCTTCGTGACAATGCTGACTGCGCTCAGCAAGAATACGACAATATCTTGGATGTTAACGATCCCGGTCTGAGTTACCAGCTCACATTTGATCCAGCAGAAAACGTTGCAGCATCCTTAGCATCTGTCCGACCCAAGGTGGCTATCCTTCGTGATCAAGGTGTGAATGGTCAAATTGAAATGGCCTTTGCGTTCCACTTGGCAGGCTTTGAAGCGGTAGACGTGCATATGACGGACATCATCTCTGGTAAGGTGACCCTCAAAGATTTCGTCGGTGTTGCTGCCTGTGGTGGTTTCTCCTATGGTGACGTTCTTGGTGCCGGTGCCGGTTGGGCCAAATCCATTCTACTGAATGCACACGCTCGAGCTGAATTTGAGAACTTCTTCAACCGTGCAAATACCTTTACGCTTGGCGTATGCAATGGCTGTCAGTTCCTTAGCCATCTTTCGGAGCTTATACCAGGTGCAGAATCTTGGCCACGATTTGAACGCAACGAGAGTGAACAGTTCGAGGGACGCACGACGATGGTGGAAATCGAAGCTCCCGAATCTATTTTCTTCGACGGCATGCATGGATCCAAATTCCCTATTGCAGTTGCACACGGTGAGGGTCGTGCCAACTTCAAGTCTCAAGAAGCGCAGAGCAAATTTAATGGACTTCAATTGGCTGCGGTGCGATACGTTGACAACTATGGTCGTCCTACTCAGCGATATCCTTTCAACCCCAACGGCTCCCCTGCTGGCATTGCTGGTATCCGTACTCCAAATGGCCGGGTTCTGGCAATGATGCCTCACCCTGAGCGCGTTGTTTTGAAGGAAAGCAATTCATGGTATCCCTCAGAGGAGAACTGGGGTCAAGTGGGACCATGGTTGCGCATGTTCCGAAATGCACGCAAATGGGTTGGCACTAACTTCTAAAGTTAGATAGTAATTATTCATCTTTATCAGTATTTGTTTCCTTTGTTTTCCTTTAACTTGTATTTATCTCAAACAGCAGTTCCCACAACAGTAAATGTTTTAAGATTCAGTCTTCGAGTGTATGTTATCCTGATCCCATTGATGCAGTAGAGATTATTCAATCAATTTTGTCCACTTAAGGATTGAGATTGTTATACTTCTGGCGAGTCCTTCTACCAGTTTCTCTCATAATGAATAACTTTTAGGAAATCGTTTTCACTGCTCAAAATCATTTATGCCCTCATGAGCAACCCTATGAGAACAAAACATACTGCTACGCGTTTTCCAAGAATCAAGGTTAATTTTTACGCAATTTTGGGCCCGTCCAGTTGGGCCCCAAAGGAAAGATTTTGAGCGGCGCAAATGATCCTCAAAATCCGGTAAACGGTCCCCTGCATTTCTTCTTCACAATGAGTCGCATTCTACTAGCGCGCCTAGCAACAGCCCCACGTGTGGTTAGAAAAAGCCCGCGTGCTTTCCAGATACGGTCCTTTACCAACCCACAGAAGTACGATGCACTTGTTCTCGGCGCTTACACCGATGCCAATTCCAAGATTACATTGTCAGCAGCGCAGGACATTTCAGCCGAAACGCGCAATAGCATTTTGAAACAACTCGCTGCGTCGAACTTTAAAAAGGCTGACGACGTTCGCTTGCTGTACAATGTCGGTGGTGTCAAACAGGTTGCTGTCGTTTCCATGGGAAAAGAATCGGTAGCCAAAAATGCTGAATCTGCCCGTAAAGCTGTAAGTGTCCACTTCCCACGGTTCCTTTTTACGCGTCCTCAGTTCTTTCGTGGCTAATATATATTGTAATAAAAAGGCTGCCCTGGGTATTCAAGCATTGAAGGGCCAGGACGCGAGACACGTTGGCGTAGATACATCTGTAGATGCCCAAGCCGCTGCTGAGGGCGCCGTCCTTTCATTGTTCGCATTCGATAAGTTGAAGAGTGAGAAGCAGCGACAACCTACCATTCGCATTGGCCCTTTTTCACAAAATGCCGAGGATGTTTCCAAGAGCTGGGAAGCTGGACATATCTATGGCACTTCGCAAAATCTAGCACGCATGTTGATGACATCTCCTTCTAATCTGATGACGCCCAAGTTATTTGCTGACGAGGTTGCCTATCTTTTGGCGGGATTGGAAAACACTGAGGTGATCGTCCGGGATGAGGAATGGGCCGTTCGTAACAACATGAATGCTTTGTTAGCTGTTGCTAAGGGCAGGTAGGCAAGAAGGAAGATACTATCAGGCAGAGATGGATTACTTATCATTTGTATATCTGGATTCAAGCAAGGAACCTCTACGATTCCTTGAAATTATTTACAAGGGAGGACAAGAAGGCGAACAGCCTTATGGTTTGGTCGGTAAAGGTAAGCTTCAATGATAATGGTTTGCTTGGTAGACTTAGTCTGTTGATAGGTGTCACCTTTGATTCGTACGTGCTTCCCTGTTTTTTTTTTTTTGCGAAAATGAGACTAATAATGCTGTAATACAGAGGTGGTATTTCACTCAAGCCTTCCAACAATATGGCGTTGATGAAGGGTGATATGGGCGGCGCGGCAACCGTGGTTGGTGCACTTTACGGCATTATCAAACTCGGCTTGCCTGTAAATGTAGTGGCTGCTATCCCACTTTGTGAGAACCTGCCCTCAGGGGAGGCCACGAAGCCAGGAGATGTCATCAAGGCAATGAATGGCAAATCAATTGAGGTGATCGATACAGATGCGGAAGGAAGACTGATTCTGGTGCGTATTTATTTATCAAACGACACCACCCAATGCTTACTTCAAACTTTTCTTTCATGTCTAGGCCGATGCATTGTACTATATCAGTTCTAAGCACAATCCACATAGCATTGTTGATCTTGCAACACTTACTGGTGCAATGGATGTGGCTCTTGGCAATGTGTACGCCGGTGTCTTCACCAACAGTGATGATTTATGGAGAAAGCTCGATTCTGCTGGTCAAACAACATCGGATCCTTTCTGGAGAATGCCACTACATGAAGGCTATTTGAAAGAGATGAAGGATTCCTTAGTAGCCGATCTCAATAACCTTGGCAAGGGACGTTCAGGGGGATCTTGCTCGGCCGCAATGTTCTTGAAGGAGTTTGTCGCTGGTTTAGATGAGGAGGAGAATGCGAAGAAGCACATCGCATGGGCCCATATTGATATTGCTGGTGTCATGGATAGCCAAGCCAACAATAATTATCATGTCAAGGGCATGAGCGGTAAGTCAAATTCCAGATCGATTTCGTCAAAGACTCAATGAATGCTATCTTAGGACGACCAACACGTTCCATCATAGAATATGTCAAACAACACGAGCAAGATAAATAAACGGAACTGATTGAACAAATGCCCCATTTTAAAATAACGATGCAATATTAGCCCTCGTAGATAGAACGCGTATAACATTCAGACACCTCTGAAAAGTCAACGAATGGCTCTCATTTTAGATACAACTGCCTGTATTTCACTTAACTTCATCCCATTCCTGAAACGTTGTTCTTCATAGGAGAAAGGAACCTTTAAAGATGTCACAGGTACTCATAATGATCCTTAAGCTATTGTTTGTGCGTTGCATGAGCTTGAAGCTGTTAACAGTGCCATCTCGCTGTAACGGACAATGTTTTGGAGGTTATCTTTGCGTTATATCTCTAGCATCACGTACACCTAAAAATCCGTCCAACCCACATAACTATTATTAGCGGCGTATGTACCAGTGGAAATAAACTTGTTCTTTTTACATACACAGTAGCTACCGATTCCAGAGCGCTACAGCAAGGTCACAGTAGAGTAACATGTCAGTGCCTGAAACACATTCCGGCCAGTGATATTTATAGCTATTGATTAGTGGGAGCTAAAGTGTTTAATTGACATGAACACTAAATGGAACTATCTGCGGAGGCTATACTTAAGGAGATCCTTACTATGACTACATATGTATTCTCGAATGCTTTTTGAAAACGTCTTGCTTCATCAAACCAATTCTTACCCGTGTTTCCGGATATAAGAGGGGAAGATGCATAAGTCTAACAGCTGCTCAGACTAAACGAAGAAAGTTGTTGCTCTCGCGGCGCCTGCGTTACTCGTTGCACACTGGAGATAACAGAGGGAGGAATACTACTAGACATACTTCTAGAGTATGCCTCTTCTGTTTCCCGTAGTGACTGGGCCTGCGTTTTTGATCTCTTGTTCGCTGCAGTCTTCTCCCGCTCTTGTGCAACAGCCTACACTGATGGTTAATGGCTACTGCGAACCGGACTACAGGTACAACAGCTTGGTTATATAAACGCAAGACAAACCTCAGACTGTCGTTTCACTCCAATTGTCTTGTTAGTTACTTCCGGTGGTAGCATGGATCTAGTGCAGGTTCGAGTGAGAAATACTATTCAGCACCATAACCTCTCACTTCCTTAACATACTGACCTTTTTAAATGCTGGATAAAGATACCAACATGTCTTTCATCATACTCGTGCCATTGCTCAACAGACTGCTTGAATCTGTTGATAGGGTGAGCAAGATCCACATAGTTTTTCATTCGTCCTGGAGCTATAGAGAAAAATAGAAAAAGAGAAGAGAAAACAGAGAATCAGAGCATACACTTTTGCATACCCACGCTCATCGTTTCCCTGCTCTTTGCCCGCGTTTGGCAGCACGGCGTGGTGGTGTAGGTAGATGGATTTCATTGCTGTTTACCTGGTCCAGGTTTCAAAAACAATCCAATATAGAACGTACGCGTGTATATCGTCCGTCCTTCTCGGTCAGTCTGCTTGCGGTTAAAAACACTAGAATTGCTTTGTGCCGTTTTTCCGTGTACTGCATCTTGAATTTCCGCATCGTTTAGACAAAAATAGTCAGCATCAAAGCTATCGATATATGGATGAACCAGTGCCACAGCGTCCACGCTTTCTAATAACAGTAAGAGACGTCGTAACCGTGACTCCACCCAACCAGCCCTGCATAAACGTTATCTTGGTTGTTATTCAATCGTTGCACACTTGCCACTTTCGACTCCACTCCACGTCATCGGCACTGACAACGATCTGAAGAAAGTGGTGGTATATGCTGAAAAATGATTGTTCCTCAAATAAGACACTCCATGGTGCACCACCAACCATGATCTTGTTTACGTCGCGTGCTGCTTTTCTAAACTCTCCCAGTACAATTTTCAAAGTGGAACTTGTCACATTATGTGTTGCACACATGCTTGGATAGGCTGGAGTGATGATTGGCATTAAGTGCCCTCTATCCATTGGATTTAACTGTAAAACAATGCAACCGATCAATCATGGCGATAATATCGATGGCAGTTCATGATACCTTCGGATTCCATGGTTTCAATGACGTTCGAACAGATCCTTCTTCAATGTTTTTCAGAATCACGGGGTTAGGCCATTTCCAGCAGGCAAATATCATGAAAAATTTACTGACAACCGTGCTAGCGCATGCATTCGGGTATAACTGGCATATTCGAGCTACCAGTAGCGCCCAGGCAACACCACCTAAGAAACCCAAAACATTGGAATAGATGGCTCGCTTAGTAGCCCATAACTTAATACACCGTAGGGCTGTACGGAAAACATTGACATTAGGAACAAGCTCCAAAATTTCAGCTGCGACACGGGATCCATTCAAGCTACGAATACACCGTTCATCCAGGTTTTGCAGTAACGCTGGATCGTTGATACCAAGATCTTCCGGTATAGACGGTAACACCAAACGAGCACATAAGAGATCGATCTGTTGGTTAGTAGTCGTTAGTAAGGGTTTTCTTTTTAAACAAAAGAAACATACAGGGATACCAAAGAATTTGAACTTTACTACTGGTACAAAGGAGGTAGTAACAGCCTACATTACATGTTTTGTTAGATTGTTTTATCATGATGGCTCTGACACTTACAGTAAGCTCTGTTACGCCTCGTCTTTTCTGCAACATAACGTACATCTCTTCAAAGAAATCTTCCCTCGTAACATGTCTGGGAAACACACAAAGGGTATCTATATCGGCTCCTAAAATGCAAACAAAATAAGCTCATGGCTGAAATCTATGTTTTCAAGTACCAGCAGCATGAACCCCAAGTCGATAACTTCCAAAAGTCAGAATTTTTCCACCTGCCTTTTGCGCGGCCTCAGGAGACAGACCACGACGAATACTGACATTGTAAACAAATTTTTTCGTCATCTCATCCAGCTTCTCTAATACCGTTTGACTGGGCCCGGTTAGTGATTGAAATTACGTAGATGGAATTACTTGCCGTAATAGAGCCATCTCTTTGCCTTCGTATAAATTAAACTGATTCAACGTCATCTCAAGGTCATTCTCTAGCTTTCTATCATTTTCAGAGGACTCAGCCAAAGACAAAGGAGGTGTAACACCAGGATAGGATTTTTCTTCCATCATCTTAAATTTTTTAGAAAAGAAAAAGAGAAGCAAGTTAGGGTCACCTGTGTGCGAAATCGATAATGTGGCTGCTATTTCCCACTTTGGAAAAGTTTTTCCATCCTTTTGCGGGCCGCAGGATCCCCGAAAACGGCACGAAAAATTCATACCTTCACTGTACACTCTTTCTCAAAATCAACGTCGCTCTGAGCCAATTCCGGAGTCGCAAGTTGACAAAAATAGAAGTCGTATGTACCCAGAATATCTTTGCGCTCGATGACAAATCAAATGTCGTATCCACAGAAAAGGATGTCGCACAAGGCTTGACAGAGCCATCCTTATATAAACACGTCAGCTTTGTGAATCCTGAGATCTACTTTCATCTCGATATTATTACATTTCAAAATGAGCAATCAATTTTTTTACGAAGATGGACAGGGTCATGTTGTTGATGAGTGTGGCTGTCCTGAACCTATGGACTATATCGTTGATGAGGAAGTGTACGCAATTGAAACCGTTAGTTCTCACACGGAATATTTACGTAATACATCTTGCCAACACAATTCTGAATCTGTTGCTACGTATGACACCAAGCCAAATAATACAGACATTCGTATGGATGAAGTAGAACCTAAGCGTGCCTATATGACCTACACAGACCAAGATAAAGTAAGGTTTTTCAAACTGA
>JNEV01000874.1:0-164782 GCA_000697495.1 Saksenaea oblongispora B3353 | reverse complement strand
CCGCACATTTGGAAGACCTGGTAGACAGACTCAACGAGTCCATCTACTCAGCGTTGGATAAAAGTGTTGGCCGCGCCACACCACGACCTCGCAGTTGGAAATGGTTCTGGAATGCTGAGCTGGACCTCCTGGTTGAAAAACGACGAACAACGTACCGCCGCTGGAAACGCAGGAAAGAGGATCTGGAATGCATTCTGGCGAAGCACGAGTATGAGGACGCCTGTGCTGAATTTACTCGTGCGGTACGGGCAGCGCGTGCAATGACGTGGAAACAGTATTGTGACAAAATACGCAAGGGAGACGCAACGGAAATGGCAAGTGCAATCAAACGCATGCGCCTCAGCCGTAGAACCAACGTCACCCCTTCCCATCCCGAGGGACCACAGCACGCCGCCAATCAGATGGCGGACCACTTGGAACGAGTTTTTGGTGGCACGGCCCCAACTCATACAACGCCAGAAGTGATTATTCGAAACGTTGTACGCAGTCCTTGGACACTCGACACTGTGCTCGCAGCACTTCAGCGTCTGCCGAATCGGAAAGCACCTGGTGCCGACCATATTCGGGCAGAAATGCTGAAACCGCTAGCTAACCACCTCGGGCCGGTGCTCCTGGCCGTTTTCAACCTGTGTTGGAGATGGTCCTGGACTCCAATTTTGTGGCGCACAGCGCAAGTGGTCCCCATCTACAAGAGCAAGGGTGATACGAATGATCCGGCCAGCTATCGGCCCATCAGTCTGACCTCAGTTTTTCGTAAACTGCTGGAACGCTGCATGTGCGATGAGCTGCTCTCGACGATGCCCGAGCTGGATGTCTCCCAGGGAGGCTTCCGCTCACATCGAGGAACCTTGGATCAAGCTCTATGTCTTCACGATCTCATGAAGTCATTTAGCTCCGATGGTCAACCTCCTCCGGTTGTAGCTTTCCTAGATATCAAGGCTGCCTATGATAGTGCAGACCGCGAAATCATCTGAGCAACACTACAGCCGTACGTATCACCATTTTTACTGCGATTGCTCCAGAATTTGTTCGACGATGTAGTGGTAAGGGTAGTTCTGGCTAACTATTCGTCTAGGGAAGTACGACCCAAGCGTGGTGTGTTGCAGGGCTCTATTCTCTCCCCTTTTCTGTACTCAATTTTTATTGATACCCTTCCTCGGCTTGTTCGCTCGGTATCCCAGAATCCACAATGCGTGCGTCTGCCATACCGCTCTTCTCCCGCTCTCTCAATTTGTGCTCTCGGCGCCCTCTTTCTTATCAATCCGAATTTGCCACTCCCCTCGCACTTCTTTCCGAGTTGAGTGAGCCTTACTATCCCTACCGTACCCCCGAGAGCCGAGACGCAGTGGGGACTACCTATGGTTCTTTTGTACCCATCAACTGTCTATTGTATGCCGACGACGTGGCCCTTGTGGGACGTGCCGTCGACATACATCGGATGTTGCATGTGGTTGAGCTTCATTCTCTTCTCCTTGGTTACCGCTGGAACCCTAGCAAGTGTGAGGTCCTCAACGCTCATGAGGATTCAGAGTTCTACCTTTATGGCAAAGCTCTCCCCACCTGTAAGACCTTTCGGTACCTTGGTTTTCCTTTCTCCAGCAGTGGTATAGATCAAATCCTGCTTTTGCAACACACAAACAGTAAAGCTTTAGCCGTCATGCGCGCGCTCAACTTTTCTGGTGTCCACTAGTACGGCTATGGTCTAACTGCCTCCATTCGTGCCTACAAAATGTTTGTTCGTCCAATCATTGAGTATAGTGTTGCGCTTTGCAACTTGACTGCGGTGACGGTGAAGCCCTTGGAAGATACCCAAAAGCGCTGCTTGCGGCTCTGTCTCCGAAGGAATACTACCTCCCCGGTTGGTACGGCTCCAGTTGCTGCTATTGCTGGCCTACCCACAATGTACTCTCGCTACCAAATTCTCCAAGCCAAATTTGTGGAGCGTGCTTATTCCCTGCCCGAAGACACCCTGCTGAAGGCTATGCTTCCCATGACGGGTGGCTACCACCGTCCGTTTGCCTGGGCTAAAATCCGCACAAACCGCATCTGGTGCGCAAGTGCGCGATTGAAGCGACGGCCGGACCTGCCAAAGAACTGCTTAAAGGCTGCTATTGCGACTCACCTTCAGGAAGTCCATGACCAGCACCGCGCTAAATTCATCACAATTAAGCGCGGCTTACCACGGCCAGGCTGGGATCCAGTTTTGTTTTTGCCTTGCACGACGAAGGAACGCTTCCGGTTAATCAAGTGGCGGATTGCCTGGTTGCCGCCCTCTCCTTCTGTCCCCTGTCGCTGCGGTTCGTCAAAAGCCAACCGTCACCATCTTACCAACGACTGTCCACTCATTTCACCAAAAATCCGACACCTCATCACTCTCCTTCCTACGCCACCACCACCCGACACACACGCGATCGACTACACCTTGAACAACCTTCCCGCCTCCATAAAAAAGTACACTCCCACCTGGATTACCATCTGGAGTGAGTTGCTTTTCGTCCTCCGCGCCATCGACCGCTGCACCACTGAAACCGAACTCGAATCCGAGCCTCCTGCTGGATCGCTCCTTCCTGAAGCCGTCCGGCAACATCAGTCCCGCTCCTCCACAACCACCTCGACCAACTCGTCTACTAACCCTGTCGCATAGTTGTATACCTGCATCAGGTGTTTTCGTAACTGATAATCTGTTTTTGTAGATCACAGCAACTGATTCTGCTCCCTGGGTGGATCGCTTTACATACCGCTCGGCTTCCTCTGGCTGATACCTCATCTCTCTTTTTTATCCCTTTTTATTTGTCCCATAATGGGTTTATTTTTATGTTTTTATCCCCTTCCCACCACTCACGTCACTACTCTTTGTCACCACTTCCCCGTACCTAACCAGCTTTCATGCTGTGTTACATGGCCTTAGCACCCCTTCCCTTTCTTTTATTTTTTTCCCTTTTGTATTGAGGGTTTTTTATGAACACCCAACAACCGATCAATGGGTGGGCAACATGCTGAATACAGCGCATGCCACATACATCCACAATAATAAACAATACTATTTGACCTCGGCCATCTCTCCCTTGATGTTTTGTTCAAGTGTGTGATATATTATGTAGCATACATTCTATTCCACTAACATCTGAAAACGGCTGTTCATGACTGAATCACGACTGAGGAAAGTTCGGCTAAAGTCATATCCGTTGGTAGGGATCGGGGTGTCCGACCCTTTCTGCCGGACTTGCCGGGATGTTAGACCTTCTACGGCGTCAGTGCTCATCCATCCTTCCGTTTCCCATCGATCAGTCAATCCCACAATCCCATTTTTGCCCTCCACCTCCATGCGCACAGAGAGATGCGATTCATTTCCCGTCGATGTGCCACACGGAAGAGAATAATGAGTCAACTTCCTCCGTGCTCTTATTTCACTTCTGCTGTGTGCTGAAAAGATGATTAAGTTAACGGAAATCTTTAACAGGACTCCTCCGTTAGCTTAAAAAATATTAGATAGAAGTAATCGCAAACAATATAAATAGTAGACCGATAGCAGTGCAATAAAAGTATCTTCTAAACCCACTTCGAGTCCACTATCTTCCGCTCTTAACATTTTATGCGTCAGCTTTATCGTAAATCAAATAATTGTATAAAACAACAAGAGATACTGCCTGTGATATTCTCAAAGTTGCGGGACACCACCGTCTTGCGTTCAGCGGTATTCGTTGATGGGCGTTAAAAGGCTCCTGGTCGCTTGTTTTCATTGTGTGCCATATGGCAGAAAACTTGTCTAATGTTCATCGCGGCCATTGCATCTCTATTCCACGTCGTTCTATACCTGTCACACGCAAGAACAGCGTGGATCTTCGCCCCCTATTCTTTCGCGTCTCTTCTTTTGTTTTTGTTTTGCAAACTTCTCTCTTGGCATTTTGGACATACTTGAGATGTCAAGTACTCGTCGACCAAAAACAACCTTTGCGTATTTCTACAATTGTGTTAGGATGTTCAACACATTTAGTGTGCTCTATACCGTCTTTTACCAAGCCATTTCTCGTAGTTTTTTTTTTTGATATGTACTTCGTGGGGGCGATGATCTTTCCTTTCATGGTTCCAGAAAATGCTCCGTTACCAAAAGCTATGATCATGGGTTTGTTGTCATTTTCATTGTCCTTTGAACAGAAAGGTCTCAACGTCTTCTTCTTTGGTAATGTTTCCTTCACTCCGTTGTAAGTTACGATTTTTGTGGCCGTGTACCAAGTTGTGAGTGTAAAGCTGTTTTTAGTAGTAAAATGCACCAAGATATTGGTAGCGGTTTATAATAATGGTAGGTTTCGGGTTAAGTGAGCACCAGGTGAGGTTTTAAGTCAACACTGAGACTAGAGGTGATATCTCTCGGTTGAAAGATAAAGATAGAAAGAAAAGGAAAAAGGTTTCTTTAACACCGAATATAACGGGTATTTGTATAGACTCTGATTAGGTTCTAAAAAAATAAAAAAAAATGATCGTTAGTAGAATATGTTTATGGTTATCAGAGATCTCTTGTCGGATCGCTTAAATGGAATTAAAGGTTGTGTGGATAATAAAGTGAATCCGTGGAATAAAAAGAGAAAAAAAAAATAATCGTTGAATCAAAATAAAATCAGACGTGGCAGAGTCTTTGCTGCGCGTGTCAATGAATAAAATAAAAATAAAAAGATGTTATCGGTGGTTTCTCGATAATAATCAACGGAGGTGCAAGGAGACTTGTATGTGTCTTGATATTCTTGAGAATCTTGGCTTTTGCTTGAGATTGAGAAGCAGACAGACTTGTATTGTCGTGTATTAACCTCAGTAGTAACCTAATATTTTATTCATTTTGAAGATAATTGGGTTATTTATACAAAAATAAGTGAATACAAAATAGGGCTAAGGTATTATGAACTGTGTGTGGACATTTCGTGTTTGAATGACTTGGCATGTGATTTTGTCAGTTGCTGCGGCAGTCATTTAAGTTCCGCGGTAGTGAAATTGGTAGCGGCGGTAGTAAAGTTGATAACGGCGGCAGTGAAGTTGATAGCAGCGGCATTAAAATAAAAAATATCTGAGCAACCAAATGGATTATTACACCATGCGAATATCTTTTTGCTTGTTCATGTATGACTTTAACTTTAGCCTGTTGTATCTAATGCGGTGTTAAGTGTGAAGCCTCTGCAATGAAATCAAATCATACCTTCCATCACGGTCATAAAAATCACAAATAGCTCGGTGGTGCTGAAGTCGATATTGCACCGAAGATACATACTTCCTTAAGCCTGCGGTCTTCAGCGTTGGGATTTCATCGATCAACTTCTTTTGTAATAATATCGATCGTCATGATGTGGGATACGTGTACCACTAATATTATTACTTACACTTATAGGCGAGTAGCGGGGAAGTTATAATAGTTATGTTCGTAAAAGAGGAACGTTCCCGACACTATCGTAGTGTCTGTCTGTATTTATTATTATCGGAGATCATTAAACTAAACACAGACTCGTAAAGATGTGTCCGATTGAGATATAGACACATCATGTAGCAATACGGCTACACTTGGTACACTCCAGAACCTGTGGCCAGGTAACCTTAATTGGGCTCATCGCTTGTGAGTTTATCGTAAATGTAAGATGCCATTTGCTTTCGTTCGGCAACAGTAGTCTTGCCCATATACATGGAGTCTTGTACATCTGATAGCCGTATCAGAAAGTACTGAACGCTTCTGCTTTTGAAATTTGCTACGATATGATTACGAGTGGCTTCTTCATACTGCTTCGCACCATCCGAAATCAGAGTCATGTAACATGAATACGCAAAAAAAAAAAAAGTATATATAATAAAGATTCTCTGAGGATGATCCTTGAAAGAAGATACAGTGACAGGGTGTGCAGCCACGCGCACGCTCATTGCGGGAAGTGCTTTTCACCTTCGCTTTGCTACGGTAAGCACTTGTCCCTCCATTCACAGCGGACTGCACACCCGTGGCATCGTTGTTCCAAATTAGTGCTTTAGCGAACAACAGTGTCCAATCAATATTTGTAACCCCGATTTTCCCATCCAATGGAATCCCGTTTTTTAAATCCAAATCCTTTTATCAAACTTTTTTTAATTGCACGAATGAAAAAGTACATGAAAGAAAGCAACTAATTTTTTTATGACATAAAGTTATAGAATCGGTTCATACGAGTAATCGTACGCAGTTTCTGTCTCTGAGTTAATTGAGAATTCTCTAAATCACGAAGGTCTTCAATAAATAATTCCCTTGTAGCATGACGCTTGGGAAGGTAATTAACATAGGAACGTAACAAATGAACTTCACACAGTAAAGCACCCTGAGTTTGACAATCCAACAGTTGGTCTTCATCACCATGTCCTGTAAGATTCAATAAACGATCAATTCGTCTAGTTTAACCATGTTAGTCAAAGAAACCTTTTACTATTTTTTATTACCTCACAGTAGCACGAATGGGCCGGCCCGATTGCTTAAGACGCTGTCCACTTCGTCGTTGATAAATGTTTCGGAGCCACGTAAAGGAGGCCCATGTAAGCAGCATAGATGGCGCAACAGCTACAAAGGCGTTAACTTAAGAGCTAATCGCCACATAGCAAAAATTACCCAGAAATGCAAAATTCAGCTCATTCGACTTCAAAAGTTTATCCAATGCCGACATTGCAAGATCGACATCTACTTTTGTCTTCTGTACTTGTATAAGAAGAGTCTGGATAAGATCACCTATAGAAAGAATAATTCTGTTTAGCCATACTCACTATCCTATGCATATATATTTACCAGCAATCGCATTTTTCAGTGGTTGCTAATAGCCATCAATTAGCATTAGTTAATAATAGTTTGTATACCTTTATCTCTTGTTCATAGGCTCGAAGGACGAGAGACATATCACCTTCACGAACTTGAGCAGACAACTTTGGTATCTCGCTTGGATCAAGATGGTAATGCTCCACAGCGTAGTCAATCACCATTCGTTCCAAGGACTGTATATCAATTATATGGATAAATAATCAATCCTTCCTGTATACCATCTACCTACATCAAGGTCGCTTCGCAGTCCATCTTTGCTTTGCACACTAAGTCGTTGATCCTTAAGTCGGATAGTATCCCACACCTTTAATACAGGATCCCACACCCAGTTCACAAAGAAATCACGGACGGTGTCAGCAGCCTCTATAGTCCAGGCTGTAATATCCTCCTTTCGGTCAGATACGTAGTTAATCAGGTAGTTGCCGGCAAAGTAAAACGTTAATGCAGGAATCCAGTAACGTGCAATTCTGGACGGTGGTCCGTACATCGATTGAATGGAATCAAGACATTCTTGATAAGCAGGCCAGTCGGTAAGCAACTCATGCAATCCCTGAGCAGCCCCAACGAGATTTGTAGATGGTGTCATCTGAATGGTATCTACATACAGATAACGCATGAATTATTGTTTCATATAATATATGTCTTACCTATAATCATCTGGATATCTTTATTGTCGAAAGTGGTATCAACTGCGAGAGGTTCCAATGCATGTCGCATAAGTTGAAGACACTTGGACGTTTGGCTAGCCATAAGTTGCACGAAATCCTCGGTAGATGTTAGCTGAGGAGTCATCTTGATCAATAAACCAAGTCGAGCAGCTTGTTGCCCACGAAAGTTCTGCAGCATGGCCTTTTTTTGGCTGATCTCGTCACGGATCATATGGAGGTATAGTGGTCGGCGGATTATTGATGTGCTAAGTAGATTAAGGGCCGAGGGACGCACTCGTTTCTGGGATTGAGCATACACTGGGAATAAGTTGGACCAGATATGATCACGCGAAGTGAGAAGGGATTTAATCCCGGTTTCAGTAGTGCTGACTTTCTGAACAGTGGACATCGCTAACGAAGTCAAACGCCATGGTGCAGCTAATGGAAGAATAAGTTCGTACATATCTCAACTATTATCTGCTTAAATTTACTTTGAAGGGCATAGTATGCCTCGTAGGTATTGCTTCCATGAATGCTGTCCCAGTAGTGTATGGCCTGAGAGAGTGGAAGTGTCGAATTCAGCAGCTGCGAAAGAACGAGACCATACACCGCAACAGTGCACTTTGTGACAAACAGCCATTCAAGTGCTGGATCGGCCTGAGATTCCAAGGCAAGATAGGCTTCCAGCAACTTTCGGATCTCCTCTACTGTTGGCAGTGATGTCGATGATAAGCTAATGGCTTGAATGCCCATGGAAAGAAAACGCGATTTATCAACGCCATCTTCCAGCGACAGAGTCTCCATCGTCTGTCCGACATCTTGCTTATCAAAAAGAGTCGAAAGAGACGCGTTGAGCTGGTTCACTTGCTCGGTCACGTAGGTAGCCATATCACTCCGTAGCAAACAACAACGATCTACGATTCAACTCAGTATGATGACTTTTTTTTTTAGTGGAGGTATTCGACTCCGCCAACTTGGTTGTGATCGATCAGTCTCTTCCACGAGTTACGAACATCTTTTAGCCGCTGTGATTAAACTGAAGAATAGGTTATTATAGGAATGAATTGAGCATATACGTATTGGGACAGTATTCCGTCGTTGCTAAAAGTAGGTTAACTGGATTCCCGGCCTGGGATACAATATGCCGTTTTTGATTCATTAGTCCTGCCGTCAGTAACGTCTCGTGAGCGTTCAAGAGAAATTTTGTTGATCATCTAACATTTTTCAACGCAAAATTGACCATTGACATATATCACAATTTAGGTTTTCAAACGAAGTCAGCACGCATATGTCCCTTGAAGATGCAAAAGGAAATAAATCAAATCAGCGGGTATTTTAAACCAATTCTAACGAAGCAGCTAATGGAAGCATTCGCTATATCCATAATCTGTGATTAGATTTTGTGGCGAAGCATAAAGATATTCCGGGGGCTGTGTTGTATTGGGAAGATAAGAATACTGATGCCAGATGCAACACTAACTATACTTTGTTCCACACGCCATTTAGCCTAAAACCATCATTTATATGAATGTAACTGTATACCATGGTCTGTAAACGACAATCTACTCGTCTTTGTGCAGAAAAACTTGCCATACATCTAGTATTGTGCAAATGACCTCAGTTATCGCGTCAGTGCCTTGTTCCTAATGCACGTTATATCTGTCCTACAGGCAGAAAATCTACAAAACAACCTTTTTTCTCGATGATACTATCTAGCGCGCTCATATTATCATTTTTCAGTATCGTTACTCACTATCGACAGCTGTCCACTATAGATATTGTAGTATCTGTATTTAATAACACAAACAATTTGACCCCAGTAACCATGGAAGGAATTATTTAAGAAATAAGCTTTTGGACCCACGTGAGAGCCAGATTAACTTTACGCATATTTTTTTATTTCTAAAAGAACATAGTAGATGTATTTGCTAAAGAATAAAGAGAAGACCTGGAAAAGAATGTTCTGTCAGTAATCATTATTTTACACTAGCCGTTTCATTTAAACTACTATGTAATCTAGACTCATCTCACAAGACGTTTCCAGCCGACTATGCAACCAGAAGCTAGACTATAACAGGTAGACAAAAGGAAAGGCAAACGGGTAGCGATAACATCGCTACAGCTAGCAGTGCACAATTGAGCCTACAGCAAAAGTAATTAAAAACAAACTAGTTTTCAACACGTTCTCAGGAAATAGGGTCTTTCAACCTGTAGCAGATTTTGCATAGATCAAGTTTTGGCTTCCCTGCTCCCATACAAACCCCGAAAGCTTATCCTCCTCGAGCCAGCCCTTCTATCAGGGCGTGATATTCTTTTCTATAGCGTATGCTTCATGGAAGGTGCTAAATTGTTATCATAGAACATAAATAACCATATATAAATAGGGAGCATTTGTGTTTAGACTTTATGGTTTATGGACCAGCCATGATTCATCGGTCACCTTCCGTGCCTGCTGCATTCGTCATGGCGAACGGTTGTTCTGCAATGCATTACTCAGAATGGGGTAGCATGTATGCTTTGATCAACTGCAGTTCGGCACAGTTTTCTTAGTCTAGACAAGCTCAACGCCAACTGGTCCGTGTTCTCACACTTTGAAGGGAGGATGGGCTGAATCAGCGGACTGTGGCTTGTTGTACCAATTTAAGGTTTCTTTATTGACAACGATGGTACTTACAGATGTCACTGACTGCAGGCACGTTAGCGGAAATGGTCTCCATATGGATCATATGGTTTCAATAGATTTCCATCACCAAATAGCGTATCAAAAGAGACTGAAGGTTATCTAATTGATCACGGAGTAGCAAAGGGCGACGCACGGCTGATACTGGTTTCATTTAATTTGATGATAAAACAAGTAGGGACGACAGAATTCCAAGAATTTATGCAATGACATTAGGCTTTTTTATGGTAGGTGATTCTTGTCGGTGCATCCATGGCGTTTTCGGTATAGTAAACCTGCTGCTCTATTTATTGTTCTGTACATGTAGAAATGAACTAATATAAATATTCCAAGGAACACAACACAAAATACTACAGCAAACTTAAATTTTAGTATCGATGGCCGGGAATACTGAAAATTCCTTCCAGTTTCTTTTAAGATCTAGACTAATCGTTCGAAAGCAGACCATTTGACGTCCGTGAGTGTATGGTATACGCCATCATTGTCTCGGTGTTTCAGTTGTTATAACCTGTATGCATCTGCATGGCATGTGCGCTTGGTCGTTTAATACCTTATTTTGTGATAAAAAAAGAAGCATTGATCGAATTCACTGACTGCCTCTTTCCATATTCCCATCAGTTACTACTTTTACCCTGATTGGATAATCAGATCTCAGGATCTGTTGCAGGTATTGTTTACTTCTAACTCCAAAACGATGTGTAACGTCCCATACTAACAAAATTTTCCCGTAGTCTGGCTAAAGGTACATCTGCCAAACGAAACTAAATAAAGTTTTTCTATGCAACGGTTTAACTTCCAAATCAGGCTGTGTTTGAAACACAAAACTTGGAGGTTAAGAGTGACAAGAAGTGACAGATTTACCACGCTCTTTCTTTTCGTATATATTTGCGTCTTGGATCTTTCTCTTTCTCTCCCTCTCTCTTTCTTTCTTCATCCTTTTCTCCCTCCCTTTTTCTGTTATTTGCTCATGCATTTGATCGAATATCCTACATTACAGAATGAACAACAAGGATGATGCATTTTCAACACGCCACAGCTTTCATTTCTCACCTTTGTCCGGTCACATTTTACCTCTTCAAACCCTTAGACAACGGCTGTATGGGATCTGGCAATCACTCACATGGTCTGCAGTTCTGAAAATTCTAAAAGCCGATATCGCCGTTACCATTGCATTGGGTCTGCTGATGATCGAATCGATTCGAGAAAAAACCCAAGTTGGTATTGTTTTTGCATCCGTAGCCGTCGAGTTTGTCCACCCTTCGAAATCTTATGGGATGATTGCAGAGGTAAATATAGAAAAAAAAGGAAAAAAAAATGCCGGTGATACTCTTTACCGATAACTCCGATTATAGAGTGTCACGTTTGGTACCATCATGTGTACTGTTGCTGCAGGATGGTCTCTCTTGGGCACGTATTGCGCATCATTAGTACGTGATCCTACAGATTCTCGCCTTGCGCAGCCCAAGATGTGTGCCATCGCTGCTGTGTTTGAATTTACTGGTGCCTTTGGTCTGAACTACGTTCGGGTGAAAGTGGATCAAGCAAATGTGGGAGGTAACACGACGAATAAATGATCAGGCGTGACCGATCCGAAAATCTGTTAATTTTTTTCCCCTAAAAAGGCATGCTCTCGGCTAGTATTATGGTCGTGAGCCTAACAACTTCGATCCTCGAAGATGAATGGTCACCTAGGGGAACGGTAAATTTGGCCTGTTGTGTTTCAAACAGAAACAGCTTTTAACAACCAATGTCTATTTAGCTATCGCTTTACCTGCCTGTTTTAGTCGGGTTCTTCTTGGTCTTTATTGTTAACATTGCCATCTTTCCCGAGAATTCAACACGGACATTCGTAGAACAGCTCACAAAACTTCTTGAAACGTTTGATGGTATCGCACGGCGACAAATCGATGGTTTTCTCCATATCACCGCATTCGAAGAACACCCGCTCAATCGATTCCAACCTGAATCACTAGCCAAGATTCATCAAATGCTTGACAATGAGATTTCCACGTTAGTAAATACAAAGCGTGTTATACGTCGTGAGGTTGGCTTCAACTACATTGCGCCAGTGGACGCCAGTGCGATAACCAAGGTAATCAAAGCGATGCGTGTGCCCCTTCAAGGCATCGGCTTAAGCAGAGTGATGGAAAGCAATATGCGAAAGGCGGAAATACGACATCGTCTGGCTGATCGTTTAAGGAAATTTGCGGCAAGGGATGAGCTAGATCCCACTTCTGCACACAATAAACGAAATAGGGAGAGAAACAGCACCACCGCCAGTAGCCTCCGAACTTCCGGCGTGGATGACAGCGACAGCGACAGTGATATCGATATGGGAAGTGACGCGGAGGAACATGACGAATACGATATGTATGATGACGAAGACGAGGAAAAGAAAGAAGAAGTCGATCTAGGCATTCATTCGTCATCTGCATCTTCACCCAATGCCCGTGGGCCTTCCGGCGAGGGAGTTGAAGGCAGACCCTATTTGGAAGGCGAGACAGTTAGGTTAGATGAGGCGGCATGTACACCGAGCGCCTGGAGAAAAGAGTATAACGAAGTCATGAATGAAATACGACCACTCTACCTAGATCTTGTCAGGGCGTGCTCTGATGCTGTATTTGAATCGATTAAACGACTGCAGCGGATGCAGCGCATCGACCCGCGCTTACATGGTAAGCCGTCCTTTTATCGATTCTTTCGCAAACTTGAACCATTACCCGAGCCAAGGAACGTGGATCCCTCGTTGCCTTTGCTAGCAGCCATCGAACGCTTCGACCGGCATCGCCTGGAAGGACTCGATCGTCTGTATACCTCTCAATCTCCCAGACGCATCTTATTTTTATTACTGCTATTTCAGTTCAACCTGCGTGAGTACTGCGAAAAAGTATATACCCTTTCATCTTTGGTCTACGAGATGGACAAAGTTCGCACGAAACGCAAGGTCTGGCTTCCGCATGTCTCGCTTCGGAAGCTACTTCAGAACAAATCGAAGACGGAAGAAGATTTTGATCTCGATGTCCCGAGGGCTATTGCAGAAAACAACATGCTAACCCTTCAAAGGACTTTGACGCATCGTACGGCGATGCTCGACCTGGAGGAGCGCCATAAACGCTTGTTTCCGCCCGCCCGAGGGGTGGTAGGGCAGAAGTCCACACAACGTGCAGGACCACCGTCTGCGGCTGACAATGCACTAGATCCGCTAACTTACCATGATCCAGACGTAGCATTCCCAGCTACACCGTTCCAGCGATTTTGCTACACATGGTATGCCTTCAGTATAAAGTACCTGTACACTGCCGAAACATTGTTTGCTCTCCGTGCTGGCATTCTGGTTATGCTTCTATCGCTCCCTGCCTTCTTGAATTCATCAGTGGGATGGTACAACGAAGTACGAGGTCAATGGTCCGTTGTGGTTGCGCTTATTTGGATGGGTCCCTCAATGGGCAGCAATTTCTTTGGGTAAATTTATTTACTCCATGCATTTATGTCTAACAGTGCACTTTCCCTAAGTACCGTGACGAGAACGGTAGGATCATTTGTAGGCGTCGTTTGTGCCATTATCATATGGATCGCGGCTCGCGGAAATGTTGCAGGACTTTTGATTTTGACGTTCATTTTTAACCTTCCCTGCTGGTTGGTATACTTGAAAGGTCAATTCTGGAAACCTGCTGGAATGTTCAGCCTAATTACCATATCTCTCAGTAAGTCATGTTATCAGCTATAAACGAGGCTAAGACTTTATTAGCTATCGGATATACTTACAACCATATCCAAGAGGGTCAAAGTTATACCATTGGCGATGTTGCTTGGCAGGTAAGAGAAAGCGAACACGAGGGGAATCAGTCACGCATGTAACCGGTTTTCAATAGCGATTGGTGTCGGTTGTCGTAGGTGTTACTGGTGCCCATATCATTTTGGTCCTCCCCTACCCAACGACGGGTCGTGTCGAGTTGCGACGCCGGATTGCGGGCACGCTTGGCGAACTTAGTACACTTTACTCGAGCTTTTTGGCTCTCGTATTGAAGATATCAAGTAATGACGATGCAGTCCAATTAAGTAATCGGAAGCTTTTTTACACCCTGTCCCAAAGCATCCGGCGCCAAATCAAATCTGCTCGTGTATTACTAGAGCAAAGTCGCTTTGAGCCAGCATTGCGCGGCGTTTTTCCCGAAGAGAAATATTTGCATATGCTGCAGATACTGGATAATATTCTTCACATTATGGTAGCCATGGAAGATTCTCTGGAAAGAACAAACCCACGTTGGCGGACAAAGCTCGTCAGACATACCTGGAAGGAACGCAAAGAATTGGTAAATATGAATATTCTTTTATGAAAAAAAAAAAATAACTAAACGGTGGCCTAGATCTCTTCTTTCTTGACGGCCTTCCAGCTGGGGGCCAATGCACTGATCAACAAGACACCACTTCCACCTTACATATTGCGACCAACACGAGCAAGACGAAATCTGACAATGAGAGTACGCTCGCTAGCGTCGTTTAGGGCTGACAGACTACACGACCTCGATGTCACGTATTATAGTGCATACTTGATGAATTCCGAACAGCTAGCGGTCGAAATTGAACAGTTGATTAGTACTATTCGAGACCTCGTCGGTCCAGATAGCGTTAGTCGCTGGCTTGATTATAGACATTAGCAAACAATATATTTATACCCTTTTCACCGCATTATGACATGTATTGTATGTATTTAACAAATCAAAATAAAAAGAAAAAGAGAACTTTATACATTAAGATAGAACGTGTCTACGATGAAAAAAAGAAAAAAAAAACAAAAAAAAGAAGAGAAGAGAAACAAAAGAAAACCTGCACGGAAGAAAACGTTCATTTCTTCGTCTTTACAATCCCTTTTTGGAGTCTTTCATCGTTGTTCGTTTGGTCACACAAAATGTGGATAAAGTCGTTTGTGTCGCCTTTGCCTCCGTAGTCTTTGACCTTTTCGTCGTCCGAGTCGTGCGGCTTTTGCCGGCATTTTCCTTTTCATTTTCATCAGCTTCTTCTTTGATATCAGACAATGATCGTTTTAACCGTAATTTTGCAGCAGTCATAGCTTGTTGATCTTGTAGCTTGAGTTCTGTGATCTTCACCCATTCGTCGGTACTGCCGATAACTTCGTAGTCAAAAACCTTGTCCCATTCTTTCGTAGCAGGCGTTTTGTTAACAAAAACGACGCGACCCGTTTTTGTGCTATGAATAGCACGCGCGGCTTGTTTGATAAATTTCTTAACGCCGGCGATTTTAAGAGATGTGCCCATGATAATCATTAGATCAGGCTTTTTCTTCAGATCGCTGACCTGCAGCTGACCAATGGTTTCGCCCTCGGGATGAGCTTCGTTGTAAAGCACAATATCTGGTCGCAAGGTACCGGTGGCCAATTGTCGTTTACCGAGTCGTGCGCGTTCGTTGTCCACCAATTCGCATTTTGGACACGCGGGTGGGGCGCCTTCGCGGAATTGCTTTTCATGATCTGCCGTGAAGTCATACGAAGCCGAACACAACGTACATTTAACTTTGCTCATTGTGCCGTGCAGCTGCACTACAGGGAGATCAAGTGCTTCCTCCAGACAGTCTATGTTCTGTGTGTAACATCGCATCAACTGTCCTTTTTCGTTAAGACTTCGAATAAATGTATGCGTGGGCGTAGGTGTGGCAGTGTTGATCAACTTTTTTAATTCGGCCATAAATGTGTAGAAGCATCGAATCCTTTTTTCATCCCTGAAAAGCATCGCATCAAACAACTCTGCACCTCGCAGAACCACTTTGGGGTGTTTTTTTTTGACCAGGTTGTAGAGGCCCTCGGCAGAACGAAAATCCTACATGACAGAATGTTAGATCACCTCTCTAAAGCGCGTATGCACGCAGAAAAGAAAAAATAGAGGCAGAAAGGCTTACAGGAATTCCTCCAGTACAGGAGATCCCCGCACCAGTGACAACCAGTGCACGCTTACTTCTAGCAATGCAAGCAGCAAGATCAGTGACCAATGGATCGATGACCTCTGGTGGTTCCGAAATAGCGATTTTCACTTTCATAGAAAGCCCAGTTGGTGATGAAGCTGCGTGAAAGATGGAACAAAGTTTGCCGCTGGTTTACGGAGATAGTTGGACAACAAAACAGTATTTTGCACTGGCGAATGGGACTGGTTTACTCTGCTGGGAATCAACCTCACCCTTTTACACATATCACATATCTTGATGCACTTCACACGTTTACTTTAAAAACGACAAACCATTTATCATAAACACACTAAGAAACATTTAAATAAAATCTACGTGATGCTATAGCCCTTCTATTATTACGGCTGAGGAAAATGAGCACGATGAGCAGGAGGGAATTTCGGATCCCTTTGTGCGCAGGCATACGCCAATGGACGTAGATGTTCCGCTGAAATTTGAGGAAGACGGTAGTTTAGCTAATATTCTTACCATTTAGGAGACGAAAGGCAATATGCTACAACGTGAAAATCCAGAAAAGCCAACGCTAGAAGGGTGCATGGACGATAGGATATCAAAGCAGACAGAAAAATCTTTTGATTTGATTATCAAAGAAGGGTGAACAGTAAAGGAGGTGGGTTTAATTACTTGAGCTACTTAGCACTATATTAAAATACAGAGAAATATGCTTTCCTGGACGTCAAAGGGTACTACATCGAAGCTGGTACTGCATAAACATCCATTCAATAAACGCTGTTTTGAGATATTTCCTGCTGTTTCAGATAAGCTCCGATGTATTACATTTGGGACAATTCGGCAGAAGGGCTTGCCGGAGGTCATGCAGAGATATCTTTTCAAAGGAAACACACAAGACTATAAAAAGTCCAAACAAAAACATTCCGAATGCGACTGGATCTGTGCTTGAAGGCACTGCTGGGCAATTCAACATACTGTATTTTCTGCTCGTCACCTTAACATCCGTTATTACTATCTTGAAGGGTTTATTCCGTATAGCAACTATCTATAGCAAACAGTGTTGTACAGAGCTTCTCGTTTGCTTTTTTCTAACAAAAAGATGTGAATGCTAGGAAAAATATGTTTGTTAGGACGGAAGAAGTCTGGCCTGGTCAGTGGTAGGTTCTGAAAATGGACTTGGCTTTTTACGGCAAGTGGCATCTAGCCTACCTTTTATACATAGATGTAGCAATTCTTTTTAGATACTAGTTATGGTAAGGTTTTCTTCGGAGATGCGGCATTTCTCTCACCAATATTGCCTGCAATACACGAAAGAAATGGTTTTCAGCGATAGACAAGGTTATGTACACTCCGACAGCGATTGCTTCGAAGTGACCTCTTTTTTATTTCCATTGTGTCAAACGTTGTCAGTTACGCTCGCTAATGGCGGCACCGTTACAGTTCAGACGGGCTATAGGAAAACAACTTTCGTCCCTGATACAATGTTCCGAATCACAAATCAGTAGACTTCTTCTGATATCTGGCAAGAAAACTGACAGCCAGTTCTCTCTTTCCCTGGACAAACTCCGGGCGAAATGGCCAGACGCTGCCCCGGATATATCTTCTAAGGCGTGGTCAGCAGAGATCGCCAGCAATGTAATTCTCTTTCCTTTGTTTTTTGAGGCACTGTAGCCTGACCCTATCCTCCCGTCATAGTTTCGAGCCGATGCCTTGATTGAAAGCGCGACGGCTCATGAGAATCAGCTTCATTTCCGAGTTCGACAGCCAGAATTTACGAAACAAGTGTTACTGCAAGTTCACAGAGAACAAGAAAGATATGGATGGGCAGACGCAGATAAAAAAGGAACCGTAGTGATTGATTACAGCTCGCCAAATATCGCCAAACCATTTCACGCTGGCCATCTACGTAGTACAATCTTGGGCAACTTTGCCAAACGGATTCATGAAGCCATGGGATATCGCGTTGTCGGCATCAACTACTTAGGAGATTGGGGAAAGCAATATGGTGCGAAGGGGCGCAACATGCTATTCGTCGTGGCTGATCTCATCGTTAGGTCTTCTGGCTGTCGGTTTTGAAAGATATGGAGATGAAGCACTACTGAAAGCCAACCCTATCCATCATTTATACGACGTTTACGTTAAAATTAACAAAGAGGCAAAGGAAGATCCACAGCTCCACGTACTAGCTAATGCTTACTTCAAGCGAATGGAAGAAGGTAACCAAGAAAAAGTTTATTGCGTTTTATTCAACGGAGAATCTTAGGCGACGAAACTTCCTTGGCACTGTGGAGAAGACTAAAAGACATGAGCATTGTATCCTATACCTCAATCTATGACCGACTCGGCGTCCAATTCGACGCTTATTCAGGCGAGTCAGAAGTAAGCGATTATATCCCCAAGGTGTATCAGCAGTTACGGGCGCAGAACCTACTGACAAAGATGGATGATGGAGCCTATGCTGTCGATCTTCAGGCATTCAACCTAGGCATGCCTGTCATTCAGCGAGCAGACGGCACAAGCCTTTACATTACCCGCGACCTGGCAAGTATCATGATGCGTAAGGAGAGATACAACTTTGACAAGGCAATCTATGCGGTGGGCGTGGAGCAAGATACATACTTCAAACAGGTGTTTAGAATTGCAGAAATGATGTATGGTGGTATAGAATTAGAGCATCTCAGTTTTGGCCGTATCAACGGGATGTCATCTCGTCAAGGAACAGCAGTCTTCTTACAAGATATCCTCGACGCGGCTAAGGATAAGATCACTGAGTATATGCAACGTGAAGATGCCAGCAATGCAGTAGATGCAGACAGTATTGAGCAAACAGCTGACAGTCTTGGCATATCTGCAATTCTTATCCAAGATATGAAATCCAAACGCACAAAAAATTATTCGTTTTCATGGGATCGTATGACAGATGCACGGGGAGATACAGGTGTATTTCTGCAGTATGCGCATGCGCGCGCATGTGGGTAAGTCCTGGTCTTTGCTGGTTTGGACAGATAGGTTTGAACAATAGATTGACATAGTATCGAGCGCAAGGCTGACACTTCTGTTGTGCCCACTTGCGATTTCTCGCTGTTGAGGGAGCGAGAGGCATTTGAGCTGGTCCAGATGATCTCTTATTTCCCTGACCTGGTGAGAAGCTCCTTTGCCGCATTGGAGCCGTGTACGCTGGTGAATTACCTTTTCAAACTTTCTCACGCCACGAGTTTGGCGAGCCATCGTCTTCGAGTAAAAGGCATGGATGAAGAACTCGCTAAATCAAGAATGTTGCTGTTCTGGGCAGCTAGAAGGACCCTCAACAATGGTATGACTCTTTTGGGCATTCGACCTTTAGAGCGCATGTAATGGAATAGACGAACATAGATCACAGAAGAAAAAAATTACTGCTTAGGTTCCAGAGCTAAAAACAAAAAAGTTTTGCATCTACTGTATATTTAATTAAAGGAGCAATTAGCGTTTTGAGTATAACTCTAGTAGTACAGCGATCATTCGTGTGCCTTATCCAAGGTAACCAATGGTAAACAATTACTCTTTAAGTTTTCTGAGCATTCGAACAGAGAACTGTGCTATCCAATGTCATGTTTTCCGATATCGCCATGCCGCTCATAATCCAGAATCGCAAAATGGCTCTCTCTGCAAGCTAGTTTATATCCAAAGGAAGCTTATTTATCATGCATTTCATTTCTTACGCCATGTCCCGGACCAAATTGCATAGTACTATATTCGTACTCCTGCATGTCCACGTATACAGTACATTATCGCTTTTCAGCATGTTCCTGAATGTTTATCAATACGGAGAATAAAAATAACAAGTTAAAAAAATGCTCATTCTTATGAAGGCTTTTTACGCGGGTGGACACGTTTTGCATGTTTCCTCTTCCTTCTTACGATCTGAGTGGCCAAGAGATCGACCAGGGGCAATCACATCCCGTACCAGTTGTTTCTATGCAGATGTAAGTTCTCACTACGCATATGTTTTCCGTTTACCAATTGCTTGACATCGGGGAAACCTCCTTGTTCTTTTCTGTCCCAAACCAACTCTTTTTTTTTTTTTTTTTTCCAGGTTATTCGTCAGCTGCAGGAGGCGACATGCTCTCTTACCATCGTTTGCTTTAATCCTGAATACACCAACGTCGCCAGGAATCAACGCAAGCTCACCAATTTCGGACTCAAATGTTGTTAATAGTTCCTGACCCATCCATGCTATTTCAAACCATCAATGCGAGTCGATATCTCCCCTTTTCCCTTTACCAGCACGCAACATCCAGCGACATTTCGGGCAATACTGTTTACAATCTCAGAGAAAGCTCTTCCATGACTAGTGACATGTCATTACCTCTATGGAAACTCTTGGTTTGTTCACATTCGCCATTATACACACAAAAACGAGAAGAGAGAAGACGCAAGTCAGACTTGCAATTCGCCATCGCTTTCATGAAGCGATTATTGGCGCGCTCCACAAATCCGGACTGTTTTTCGCGCTCTGCTGTGATCGGGGTTTCCACAAATGGACAACGTGAGGAGACTAAGATCTGTCGCTTCTTTTCAATCAGGCAACAGGACAAAGGAATATCTCATTTGCATTCGTTATTATGCATTGATGCAATCACGAGGCTAACCAAAACGTCCAAGACCCAAGTTGAGAGAACAAACGATCTGCTATGCAATATATAACTTTTATTGTGTTACTGGTTGAACATTTAAGCACGAGCGAGACGGGCATTGCGAGCCAACTGGCGAGCATTAAGACGGACAACCTTCTTGTCAGTAGCCTTGGGGACAACCTCATCCTTCTCAGTAAGGATAACCTCGATGTGAGAGGGCGAGGTCATGAAGGGGTTGATTCTACCGTGAGCACGGTAGGTTCTGCGGCGGTGCTTAGGAGCCTGGTTGACAACAACAGCGGAAATGAACAATTCCTCGACGTTCAAACCCTTGGCCTAATTGATCTCGCATTACATTACTGCAACCCTTTTTGTTTCCATTCAGCTCATCCTACCTCAGCATTGCTCTCAGCATTCTTCAGCAAGTCAGTGACAAACTTGACAGACTTGACGGGCCAGCGAGCCTGGGTGGTACCAAACTCCTTGGCCTGAGCAGTACGACCAACACCACCGTTGAAGCGACGGAAAGGGATGGCTTGCTTGTGCTCGGTGACGTTGTTCAAGTAAGCATAAGCCTTGTTCAACTTCATACCCTTGATGGCGGCAGCAACTTCACGGGTGTTCTTGAACTGAAAAAATACAAAAGTTAAATGCCTCATTTTCTTCTCTGTCGCAAATTTCACATACGTGGACACGAAGGTAGGCACCCTTGGACTTGGCAGCTAATGAAATAAAACGCTGACCTGTTACAATCCTGCAAAACAAAAACCATCTTGTCTACGCTTACCCTTAGCGGGATTGGCCGGTGTAGTAGCGTATTTGACCATGTTTGCTCAAAGTCTATAACGAATTGAAAAGAAAAGGAATCAATCTCGACATTCTCGATCGTTGCAAAAAATTCATCAATTTTCAACTATTCTCCATCCGTGTGATTCTTCTCTCTCCCTCTCTACGCATCCATCCATCCGAAGTTACTCCATACATGCGCGATGCCTACCTTACTGGGAAAAGAGAGAGCTATGTCTGTTCAAGGAGACCATCTTCATAGTAGCCGGACTCGTAGTGGTCCGGTGTGACGCGATGAGTCGAAACAATCAAAACCGAAACTCGACCCGCACTGTGACGTAACAGTCCGACACATAGATTCATGCCGGTAAGCACTTCATATACTGCAATACGAAGTCAAGGGCCAAAAGTAGGCTTTTCCATACTCAAAGAAATTTTGGTCGTCCTTTGAGAGACATTGTACCAACTGGGAAAAGAGTACAGTTACTATATTAGGTGCCGTATCTGAGGCAAGATTGAGACATATCTCTGGGAAAGTGTCATTCTGATCTGTGTCCAAAAAGAGAAAGGTTAACGGAAGGGAAACAAAGGCAACTAATGATAGGTTTTGTACACTAGTGGGACATTTCTCCTCTTGCATATCCAGTGTAATGAACGCGCTGGATAAACATGATATGAAGAGAATTTCGTTGGGTTCTTCCCTCGGGCACTCTCATCCCAATATTTTCGTCAAGCTACAATAATAAATCACAAAGCTAAAAGTGTCCAAGGATAGAAATGATCAGCTGTGATTGAATTTATTACCTGGGAATACACAAGAAGTGTAACTGTTTAAATAATCAAAAGCTCAATACGCCATGAAACAGATTCGAATGAGGAGTAGTGCAGATATGCCAACGCATTGTACAATCACTATTACATCAGATCAACTTATACGTTGAATTAACAATTATCTCAAGAACATTTTGGATGAGATTTATTCTCGTTTATTTCTTCCGAAAATCCTTGATATAAAAAATCAATTATATCATGATGGACAGCGCGGCAATACGTACTCCAGGAAAGCTCATAAACTGATCGAGAGCAGAGGTCACAAGTGTCTATACTTACCTCTTCCTTCTCCATTTTAGATTCCTATTGAAGAATTCTGGCAAAGGTGAAAGCTGGGGTTCGGAAAAATGCACTGAGGGCGGACTGACCAGCTTTCGATGCCACATCAACTCCGAGCTGCAGTGAAGAAATTTGATTCAGTACCTCCGGAAACCGAAAACCTTCCTAATAGTAAATAAAACATGTTGCAGATGTTGTTTCTTTTTTTTGTATGAGCATTATTCTTATTATCCTCTTCGTGATGCCGATTGTCTCAATGTTCCCTTCCTCTTTGGGCTGTCGTATAAGGGAGACTGGCAACTGTAGCACCTTTGCAAATTGATATATATTCATTCTCTCGAAGTAAGCTGATGGGTCGAGCAACTTTTTCGACCTTCTTTTGTGTTATATGAGACACTGAAGATATGTCTATTAGTATAGCCTCAGATAAACCAGTAGTAATCGTTGCTCTCTTTCCTTCATATATAACGAAAATAGTGGATCTCCATGAATATGTAAGGCTGGTTCGAGTATAGACAACTTTGAGCGCTTGAGCTTTACTCGTCTAGTGTTAGGAACAGAACTTACTAAAAAATTAATCTTACAAAGCCTGATCGGTAGATATAGTAATTCCATGACCGTCTTGGAATTCCAGAACAATAAGCTTTCTGGAAGACTGTATATTTATTATTTGATTCAATTATTGTCTATAGAACTTCACGAACGTCCATCTTATCACGGATATACCATGGTATCTGTCATCATAGGCTTATTATGGGAAAGTGGATTATTGCTTTGCAAAACTATGATAATGAAAGATAACTTCATGACCAACAATAGAATTCCATCATAATATTTCTCGTAGAGGTACAGGAAAGCTCTACCAAAAAGCTATCAAGTGAGTCATCACAGTGAATTAGATAAACATTATATCGTGCTATCTTACTTTGGGATCACGATGGGAAGCTGCTTTCTGGCTAACTATTTTTTACTTAAGAGAAGCAGTCTACTAAGAACCGGATTCCCATAATGAGATGTGGTAATAGTCATGTGGTGCATCATACACTTGCAGAGCTAAAGGATCAACATACGATGTATCATATAATTATCGTATAATCTATCTCATAATTCTGGACTCATAATTGGCTCATCTTAGGCTAGTCATAAAGATCATAGAAAGATCCAATTTCTACAATGACTTTCCCAAAATGAATGAATGAATGAATGTGTGTGTGTGTGTGTGTGATGCAGGTGTTCTGGCGCAAAAGCGTCCAGTCCACCAACAGCTAGAACACCTTTGAAACAGTATAGAATCCATTCGAGAGTTGCACACGAAAGTTACATCTCAGAAATATAAAGATAACAGGCTAAAACTCATAAGACATGTCAGCGACCCCAGAGAGTTCTAGAAAAGAGTTGGTAAAAATTCACGGCAACTTCGGGTATGGAGATACAGTACTGTGAAGAAAAGTGTTTTTTTTTGCTGCGTCAGATATGTGGCTAAACAACGAACCTGGTTCGTTTTTCAACCTTCCCACCGCGCTCCTGATGCTAGAAATTTGTGTTATAGGGATATCGAAATCTTCAGCAGACGGATTAAATCCTTTGAAACTGGAAAAACATCTGGTTATTATGTTACATATTCCTAAAGTATTTATATGTGATTTATATGTACGCATGAGTTGTTATTGGTGTGTTATCCCTTAATACATCCAGTGTTGATTCTATGCATATCATATAGTCTGGCTGTCATTATACTGGGTCTAGGGAAGATTGCATTGTAAAGAAACTACGATGATCCATAAGCTCTTTTATGGAGCTATAGTGAAGATTCTTTTGTAACATGAGTTCATTCTGTGATTTTTCCTGCGAGTACGCTTGAAACTTTCTTTGGCACGGGAGAAAAGCTGTTTCAGATGATCGTTCTAAATGTCTCCCGACGTATACTCACCATTCCTGGACAAGTCGGTATCCCTGTCCAATTGCTTTGCTAACAGATTTAGGGTGCGGGCATCTATTTCCTCCGCTCAATCCAGAATGTCTCTTGGGAGAGATTTTTTATCAGAGTTGTATTTTCTGAGGGATTGTAGTTTGCTGGTTATCTGCTTATTATTCAGGGTTGCTTTTTTGTGCTTCAGTTTTCATAAACAAATCAATTATTGCTCCTACCTGACAATCGAACGCAAGATTGATACTTGGTTTGACATCGGAATATGCAAGCTTTAGTATGCTGCGCGTGGGTAGTCTTTCTCAGCGATTTAGTCTCTTTGCAATGAAGTTTCGATCGATTCCGGTGAAGTAGAGAACGGTATATCTCTGTGTCTTCTCGGCATATCATTTGAAGGAAGGGAGAAGATAAGCAGTAAAAAAGCAGGGCCGTGTACATTTTTTTTTTAAAAAAAAAAGGGAAGTCGCGTTTCAGCCTTCTAATTGGCCATTCTGCATGAAAAAGTTGGAGGTGCGTTACGTGAGAAGAGCAAAGGGCAAAAATTCACTGTTTATTGAATTTTTTTACGCTACTCTATAATAGGTTTTGCATCTATGTCGAATATATCTGCGCAAGGGTGTATACCCCTTTTGCGTTGGCTCTGCATGGATTTCTCATTGGAAGTAGTACTTTTTGCGTCGAATGAAAGTGGGCCGGGATTACATGAGTTTGGTTGTGTTTCTAGATAAGGAAAATGTTACACCCAGAAACGCTATTTTCACCCGGTTGCAGATGATTAGTAAACATATAAAGGGTGCATTCGTATTCTCTATTGATTCCTAGATCTGCTATGCTATTCAGCATATATACGTTCATAAGTTGAAACGTATGCGATGACTAATGTTTAGTCACGGCTGCAACGAATGGCATACAAAATAAGTGTGCCTAGTAGAAATAATTGTTAACAAGACCCCACTCAACAGTGGAAGCACCTACCCATGAGAGTGCCTAAGAGTGGGGCTGCCCAACTGTGCGAGCATTTAATATTGCGAAAGTTTTGATACTGGGGAGCCTGGCAAAATTCCGTTTAATTGTATGCTTGCCTGAAGTCTTTGTTTGAGAGATTTTTCAATCTTCATGATTAGGGCATACGTGAAGTCTTTGTAGAAGTTGTTTCTGGTTTGATGTGAAATGATATGTTTGTGCCGGAGTAATATCGTACTCACAAAATTGTACAGAAGCTCGCCGACAGGATACCTTCACTTGATATTGAACAGCCACTGTTGGTCCGAGTGCCTCTCCCTCGGTAGTGCCGAGCATGCTGCCCAACAATCCGCTCAGTTATGATTTCAAAGAAGGCGTTTGTTCATCGTCACGAAGGTGTATAGGCCCACATGTCCGCCGTACAAACGGTATTATGGCAGTGCTCCCTCCGGAATAGGAGTGTCGCTATTTTGGAGGTACTTGAGAAATACTGATTTTAGACATGTACCTTTGGTTGTTATTCTTCACATATAGTTTAAACCATTAGATTATTTTTATGTAAATTTTATCTGAATAGAAGTAGTATTACTTTGGTATTGCTCTTACTGCAAATATTTGAAAGAAAATACTGGAGGTACCCAAGAGAAGGAAAGTTCTCTTTTGGTTCAGTCTCAAACAATATGCTTAGTTCGTTTACTCTCCTTTTTTATTAAAAAAAAAGCATATCTCTATACCGCAATGACTGCAATACGGTATAAAAGTTAAAGAAAAGCAATTTGTTGAGGTATCTGTCGAAAGTTTTGGGGTGTCTCCAATTAGCCTATATTCCAAAGAAAAAAAAAACGATGTGTTGATGTTTGTGCTGAGAGTTATTTTATGTGTAGGCTTGTAGTAGAATCTCTCTAGGGTGTCCCCGGATAAACTCCAGTGGACATGCTCTTTTACTTTCAGTAGGGTAAATCCAGTTCGACGGCCTTAGTGCGGTGGAAACTTGCTTGTGTCTATTCGCACTGCTTTCATGTTGGAGACATTGTATTCTGTCAGGGCTCTTGCCGGCAGTTGTGCTTGACAACATCGTACTTTGACTCGCCAACGCCTATCATATACATCCCGTGTGTGTGTATCTTCTGTGGCCATGTAATAGGAAACTTATGGTGCCTTCGTCTTGAACCTATTACCTTTCTCTGGACCAAATATATAATTTTCCTTTAAACGTTTATACTATCGAACAACGATAATTGTTCCGAACAATTGCGTCTATTCGTAATGCTAGGATTATGTTGACGTTATATGATTGTTTATCGCCTTTTGAATTGGAAGATAATTTTTTTATCTACAAAACTTCTGAATATTCACCAAATCCTAATCAAGAATGCTTTTAAGAGCATTCAAGCGTACCAAAATAGATTGCAGAGTGCAAAGATACCGAGGGTGCTCTTTTAGGGTAAAATTTTTAACGGGGAAAAGTAGTAAACGGTACGCTAACTATTTAGCTTGGAGCTTAAGTTTGATATCCTTGTGTCAGTGGCTGAAACTGAATACGTTCGAAAACGAGATCTGGAAGTGTAGTTTTCGCAACATTATTTACAATTTGCAAGTTTTCGCTAAGCATACGGAGCTTGAAATTCCATCAGGTTTAAGTCAACTTCATCATTTTGCCCAAAAATCGAAAAATCGCTGCAGGGAAGAGGCGCTGTGAGCGAAATGCTCATCAGCCAGGGATGTTTCATCTGACGAAGACAAATGAAAATCCTTGTACTTCTAGAATTTGTCATTTATTTAACCTCAATATCCTTCGTGATATCTCATAGTTAAAGGCTTTACGCGCACGGTCTTCAATGAGTTTGTAGTAGACAGGAGTTGCAATTGTAAGCATATTGTAGACGGCTAGATTTATGAAGTGTTGCTTGTGCTTTTGTTAGACCTGCTGCGACGAAATGTTATTTATCATTTTTACGCTGTTTGAAAATCAGGACAAGTTCGCGCCAGCTGGCTTTTTGGTGTCACCAGCATTTACATACCCGCAGTACTTAACGACGTCTGCCGCAACAATGGATAACATTTCATGCTTACTACGCCGCATACTACTTTAATTGTTTCACGTCTCACAATATTCAAGTTGCACTTGGGTGACAAGTCCATGGCAGACCTGGAGTTTCAAGATGGGCAGTATAGCGGGAGTGGCGTCAACATGGGACGGGTGACGAAACAAATATGAAGGATGTGGTATTCGCCTTCTGAGGCACGCTTTTTTATTCGTGGGTATGCAGTATGTGAGAGTAAAGGGTTATGGTACAATGTAAAAGTAAAATTAAGTGCGGTAAATACAAGTGATGGAAGGGGAGAAAGAAAAATTTTTTGGGGGGGGGGGTTTAGGCTTGTCGACGGCTACATTGGCGCGAGCAGTCTCGGCACTTGAGGAATTGCTGCGCTTTGCCTGGTCGCAAAATAAAATAGCCGCGACTAAGGCCGGATTGCTCAGTCTCCATCATGGCTTCATAAAGTGTTCGCGTCTCTACCCAGACACTTGGGTATTCGACACGTGCGACGTCCATTATCAGGGTCATGTTGTCGGCAGTATTGTGGCCACCAATAGGACTGAAGTGGGAATGACCGCGTTGACCAAGCTTCGATCGGGAATAATTCACAACCATCTGGCTGTTTGGATTCGAGGTAACATTTTCAAGTGCACGGAGGAATTCCTCATAGCCCATTGGCGTGGCACGCTTTGCCTCGACATCACAATGTGTTTGTGCAAGGCAAGTGAATTCGTCGAAAGGAATGCCATTTTGATCGACTGCTTCTTTGGAAGAACAAGTCTTCATCTGTTCGCCGGAAAACCAGCGCCAGTTGCCTTTCCATATACGTTTAGGATCGATTTCGAGAGCGTTGAGTGCCATAGCCACTGTTATAAAAATGGAAAGGGTAAGTCCTTGTGATCTTAAAATTTTTTTTATATAATACGTACGTGAACTCACGCCACCCAAAGTGGGAGAGGATTGTGATGAAAAGTTTCCGAGTAGTTTAAAAAAGCTTTCGGCGTGGCCTTGATCCATCGCTTCACGGAAGAGGCGTTTTCCTTCCGCTGATGTGAAATTGACAAGATTAACTGGGCGCTTAGGAGGTTGTTGAAATGGGAAAGGGAAAGGGAAAGGTGATGATCTATCAACAACTGTGGTAACTTGACGGTGTGCTTGAGATGTGCTTGGGAACCAGCTTCGAGTGAAGTCGTGTTTGTAAGCTAGGGGAAGTTTAAAGGCGGTCCGAGCGTGAAAGAGAGTGCGAGAAGTCATGTCGAGGAATAAAATGGAGAGAATAAAGGATTTATCAGATCGAACCGGGGCCCTTTTATATTTATTTCTGTGGGATAATCTGATTGGTGAAAAGTTTATCAGATTTTTCTTTTATTTCAATGTCAGAACATCTCCATCTGATTTATCTTAAGGATCAGATAAATCGTGTGTTTTCCTATTCTCCGCTCGAGCACGATAGCCAGATTCTTTTTCGTTATTATCAGATTCTTTTTCAGTGCTACACAAATACATCACATGCTTCGAAAAAATCCACTTCCCTTTTTCCACTTCTGTTTTAGAAGAACTGGTTCTACTCATTTTTTTTTTGCTCTATCTATCGTGATGGTGAAGGTGACCTTTTTTACTTGGGCGGTGTGTGTGTCGATGGCTATGATGGAACACAGGTGAAATAAAATTTTTGCCGAGAGATCACCGAGTCAGGGAAAAAAAAAAAAGTACGGCGCACTTCCCGACCAGTAAAAAAAGAAAGACTAGAAATTTATCCAATAAACGTCCTGTGTGATGATGATATTTTTGCACTTTATCCTGTCATGATAAAGGGTTCAACTAATAGGTTTAAAAGCTCTCATAGCAAGGATTAGTCAGATAAGCTTACTGGATTTTCTGGTGTGTACTAGAAACGGCGGTTGTAACCATCTACGGGACAGTAGTGGCGGAGAAGGTGGATGCGTTCGTCTAGCCCGAGAGCGGATGATGAAAAGTCAAGATAAGTTTTATGTTATTGTTTTTTGTTCCCCGGATGCCCGCGGAGTTACTTAGATCAAGGAAGGAGGAGGATTGATTTATTAGCTTTCCGCTTCTTCTCTCTGAATTAGTAAGTAGCTTCGTGTGTTACAAGAAAAAAAATCTTTTGAATTCCCAGGCCAAGAAGGTGTATAAATGAAAACATTATGTAAAAACTCTTGTAGATAAATTTTTCCAACAACCATTGTCCCATTCTTGCGATTTCTATATCATATGTCTTGTAGACCAAGGAAGAAGGTCGTCTACTAGTGCTGGTTCATCATCAAGAAAAAAATTGCCTTAGTCATCCGCATGTAGTTGGCAAGTACTATCGTTGCTTTTTCTTAACGTATTGATTGAAATCAATTCTTTTTAGAGTCGAACCAGCGCAATACATGTCATCAACTAAGAGTTTCTGCTCTCTGGTTTTAATCGTGACTGCCCAACTCATTCATCGAATCGTTGTGAAGAATTAAGTCATTAAAGCCACATCACTAAAATGTTACGTATACTACGTAACGGATGGCACTGACTTGATGGACATGGGTGCAAAGCATGGGGACGGCAGGGTGACGGTGAGCGCTCAATTCAATTGGCTGGAAAACTGACCAATCACATGGTAAGTAATACGTCATGCTTGGTGGCTTAGTTTTCTGTACCGCAGTCGAACAAAAAAAATGGGCTGGCAATCGTTTTGTTCTGTTGTCCAAGCGAAGACATTGCTTCTACTTCATCGTGTCCTCGTAAGATCCGCCTCTAATTTACCACATTACAACCGAAATTCATCTGTTTTTTAACGTTTCATTATTACGCCTTTATTTTTTATTTTTATTTCTTGACAGAACCCCTGTACATACTTCATGACCCATTTTACCCTCCATCTTACAATCTTTCTGTTCTTTTAATTCGTTTTCAGTGCTCGCATTTTTAGAATTTTGTTTATTATTCTTCCTTCCTTCCTTTCTTTTTTTTTTTTTTAAAAAAAAACACAAAAAAAAGTACAAATTAGAAATCATTTAACTACCCTTTCTTCTCATTCCCTTTCTTTTCTTTTTTTATAATTCGTATTATATTTTCTGCTCATGGCGTACATTTCCCAACCTGCCTTTTCTACGAAACAAGCTAAACCGGAAGGACCAATTATGGATACGTTTTCTCGATCTGGAAAAAACGCTTCCATGCGACTTGTGACGAGAAACTCACTTACCCGGCCGAGAATGGAAGATGGAATATTTTCCAATGACATGGAGGACAACAAGAAGAAGCAACCTGTTTGGAGTGATTCCAATGTGGTGAAGAAGAAGGTGACTTCACCAGGGTTAAAACCAGAGGAAGACCCGTTTGCTGGCATGAATCAGTTTGTGGACTACCAGCAAGAAATCGAACGATTGAAAGCACTAGTTCCTAAGGTAGAAGCGAAGAGACGTACATTACCTCGACCAAAGTCGACAGGATCTGAGCCGTCTTCGTCTCTACGATTTGGGCGTGGTTCTTGGAATGATGCTGGACCTCGACCAGTTGGTAAATCGATATCGACTAAGTCTGTTCCACCAAGTGTCCGCCGAGGACCGACTTCACCTGTGTCACGTACTCGACCGATGTCCTCGCTTGACCTTAGTACGGCTGCTAAAAGTCAAGATTTCGACGAAAATATTTCTTCTTGTTCCATTTCCCCTACCTCATCTGGACGTAACACACCTATTCTATCACCTACCATTAATACTCCTACCACTGCTGGCTATGTTCAAGTTGAATCTCAGACGGCGGAAGAAAAAGTGTCGATGAAGAAAGATGACGCTGGACCACCAATTACTGAAGAAGAAAAGACGCGTTTTCTTGAGCTTGTGCGCAGCTGGACTGGCGGCCTAAAAGGCTGGGAAAGCAGAGGCGAGATTAAAAACGTAAAGCAGACAGGCTCATTATGGGCTGAAGAATCACCTTGGGATTCGACTATATACCACCGCCGATCAGAACCATCACATCAAACCATGGTTCAACCTGAACCTTTATTTTATGACATATCGACAAGACCATCTGTACTGGGTCGTCAAATGAATGATGACTATTGGCAAACACCAGGACGGGTGACACCAATGGAGACTGAAGGTTTTATTAATTTTCCCAGACAAGCCGCGCCTTTAGCGAGCCACGGGGGGAGTATGCAGTGGAACGGAGAAACATCGTTACACATGGCGAATTCGCCGATGATGCACCCTTACTTATACCGCGAGGACCAGCCACCACGAGGAGACCTCTTTCGCCATAGTATGAGAAGACATGTGGGTACTATTGGGGAAAAATACCGACCCAAAAGTCCCGAACATAATATTACTCGCATGAATGGCAATGGTAAAACACCTTTTGGTGTATTTGTCATGTAGTTTTTTGTATTTAATTTTTTTTTCTTTTTATCCAACATTTTATTTCATAAACCCTTATTCCTATTGTTTTCCCATTTTCATTCTTTAAAAGAAAGAAAAAAAAATAAAAAAAATAAAAAGAATCCGCTATATATATACATTATTGCTGAGCCAATAGTGGAGTTTCATTTTTTTTATTTTTTTTTCAAAAACGTTAAACATGATATGAAATTTTTCTGAGTAGCAAAATAATTGAGAGGTCACACAGAGAAATTAGACTTTGGTTCTTGTTAGTGAGCCGATCAATAAATCAGGTTGAAGCATTTTTAACTTGACATTTATGTTACATGATGTCAATTTATGTTGTTCTAGACTAACGTAATATATTTAGGGGAAGCAGGAACTGACCTCAAATTGTATATTTAAGACGTCCCTTACTCAAACAAAGACGCATGTGCAAGAAATAAAAAGAAACGAATGTGAGGAAAAGGTAAAAAAAAAAAAAAAAGAACAAAAAAAAAGTCATAAGACGTATTTATAGCAATGAATATCACCAATCAGTCTAAACTTTTCTATCTATATTATTCTTTAAAATACTAATCAACAAAACCCAAATCTAAGAATGATGTTAAGCACGTTCGAAACATATTCCTTCTTTTTCTTTTTATCATAGGTATCACCAAGAACAAAATGTTAATTGCGTGCATGGCTACCACAAAGATAAGTCACCAAATATAGTGCAGAAGGGGCGCAGGTCGTATCCACATAGCCCCAGTTATCTCTCTTATTATTATTATAATTCTTCTCTATAAAGAGCCTTCCCTTATTGGTAACTTGGTGAACAGATTGTCATTTTTAAAGTTAAAAAAAGAAGAAAAAGAAAAAGAGAGAAACAAGAGAGAAAGTAAAGATGAAATAATATATAGTTTGAAGCAGTAAGAGAGAAAAAAGTAAAAGCAAAAAGGGAAAAATTTAAAAAGAGCGTCAACAGAGACCGGAACTAGTAAAAAAGATAATTTTTTTTTACTTCTCGGGCTCGTACAACGTTTTCTTTCTCTTTCTTTTTCTCTCTTTCTCTTCCTCTTTTTCTCTTTTTCTTTGCTTTTCCATAACTTTCTCTTTTTTTTTTCTTTCTCATAATTCTTAACAACACACGAAACATAACAATCTTTACACGTTCAAATAACCAGAAAGACATCTATCTATTCCCAACAGAAAAAAAAAACCCCCCCAGTATCTTTGTCTATAGTATGCTGCCTTTTCATACAAACGAATGTTCTCAAAACATTAAACACGAACAAGAATATGCAACTGAACAACAACACGTTAAGGACGAACAGGGCCATCTTCTGTCACGTCAACAACCTGTTTCGTTTGATGGATCTCAGTTACTTGTACCAACTTCGTATTACACGATACAAACACGCGAGCAAACATGCATGTTTATGCAAAACCTGGATACTTCTCATCCTCAATACAATCAACACTCGTTCAAGCAACCGTCTCATAATACTTCTATCTCACACTTACCAATAGACGCAGCAGATATGAACCCTTATGCTGCTTTTGCTTACCATTCGAGAGAAGATACAAACATCGCAGCCGTTCCTCCTTCAAACCTTCCTTATTCTGACCAACGTCTTCTCACTACTCCCGGTAATGGTGCTGTGAGACGACAAGAAGATGTTTTTAAAGAGTTGGTTTCCATGGCCACAAACAATGGTAACGATACCAACAGACAACAACGTTTTGGATACGATACTTCTTTTTCTGCCATTCCATGGAATAATACAAAACAAGTGAATGTTCCTCCTCCTCTTGAAGGCTGGCAAAGTACTCCACAGGATGAACGGTAAGCTGAAAATAGCAGAGGCGGCATACAAACATTCGGATCTTATCCGTTCATCTCTTAGTCAGTATCAACTAGTCGTTGTTCAACAGCCGCTTAGAGCACGTATGTGTGGTTTCGGCGACAAAGACCGGCGCCCTATCTCGCCGCCACCTATCCTCCAATTGCTCGTTAAGCAAAAAGAACAGCTACTGAACCCCAAGTAAATGCCATGTCTCCTATCTCTAAAAATGAAAAACCAACCTGGCCCTTGTCGGCTTTGCTAATGATTCCTCTACTTTTTCTTTTTTAACCCATGGATCTAGTGATATTGATATTTCATTCCTTGTTGTTTTATGCGACAGCTGGCAAGAGGATGGCACGACCGAAGCAAATCTAGTTCTTCATCCTGCGTTTCCAACAACCGAGATGTCAAATACATTACGGATGCGAAACCTCGTCGGTAGCTCTGTAGCTTCGGCCGTCAAGCTCTACGACATTCACGGCGAACTTGGCATCTTCTTCGTGTTTCAGGACATCAGCTTTCGAACGGAAGGGCGATTCCGTCTAGGATTCTCACTGGTTGATGTCGGCTCGTAAGTCGTTTGATATCATGCGCAACCATCATCTTAAGTATACACATACAAAACTCCACGTACATCAACCCATACTCTTACACTTTCCCATCTCCATTCATACATCTCTATCACACGCACTTACGCAAATGCACATATACCCAATTCAGACCTCATACACGCGCAACCATCGGCAATTCATCACCAATGCATGTTCCAGCACGGGTATATACTGAACCTTTCACTGTTTATACGGCAAAGAAGTTCCCAGGTGTTGTTCGTAAGTAAACATACAACCGTCTGTACAACAAAGTTGATTGTTTTCCATATTAGAATCCACTGCCCTTTCCCAATGTTTTGCCAAGCAAGGAATCAAGATCCCCGTACGTCATAAAGAAGGCGAGCAATCAAAAAGCGATAAGGAACCTTCAAAGGACAACGATCATCAGTAACGACAATTCATTTTCATTAAGGATTCACTATACCAGTAAACCCCACCTATTAAAAAGAACAAAAACCTCCACATCCATGTAACAGCCTCATTGCCCAAAACGTTTGACAGTGGTATCTGATCCTGTTACAATTGAACTGTTTCGCTCGATTTATCCATGGTTACAATGTTACCAGTCCTACCACGAATTATCGCATGACACAGTATTATTTACTTGCTTATTCTTGATCTCAATCTGTGACATTGCGTACGTTCTACAGCCATAAGTACTCTTCTGTTTTACAATTCAGTTCAATCTTCTGTATCACATTTTCTTCGCTTTCCTATAGACTCCCCCCTCTGCTTGCTGCATCTTCTCTCGCTTTCCATTAAACTCATGCTCACGTCCTTACTTTCATCGTGTCCATCTTGAACACTTCAATCGTTTTGTCGACCATATAGTCCACGCGAGATCCACGTGTGCATCGTTGTACAATGCTCCGGAGCAGACTAGATAGAACGCCGAATTCGAGCGCTGTACCGAGTCGGATGACCCGTGTTTTCATCCGTTTATGCCTTATTCCTGGAATATATATCAGCGCCTTAGTTAATGCATATGGCTATCAACCATAACTAGCGGTGCTGTGTACGCCTTTGACTTAATGCGGAGTTGTCATTCTCTTTTTTTTTGTTTTGATCACCACAGTTCTTACTATTTGTTAATGACAACGGACATGAAGAATCATATTTTGACACCCCGCTTTATTTTGTTTCAGAGAAATTAAGGAACGAATGAAGAAAAAGAAAAGGGAGGACGAGCTAACAAGGGGCGTTACAAGTAGTACAGTGTGAAGGGTCTGATCTTAAAAAGCCAAATATTAGGTCAACTAACGTGCAAATAAATGTAAATGGAATGATTCATAAAAATCACATTCTCCATTACCTTAGGCTAGTATTTTAGTCAATCTCATTCGTATCGAACGAAAATATGCAAGACCTCTTGCTGCTATGGCAACTTGGTGGGAACGGCATTCATTTCCGATCACAATCTTAACCCAATCTCCGCGTTTATTTTTTATTTTTTTTCTCTTTTTCCAACTGGGCAAAAAAAAAAAAAAGGAAAAGATGTCCCTCTCATTCGCATGACTGCATTGGGGCTTTGAACGTTGGAAAAAGAAAAAAAACCAAGTTAAATTAGCGCGAGTAGTTTGCACACATACACATATAAACACATATACACACATACACAGAATAAGAATAAGATAGAGAAACTTGAAACACAAGCTAGCTATTTGTGTTGAGCACACTGCAAACACGGCCATCAGAATATAATTAATTTAATAACACTGAAGGTTTCGTTTTAAAATAAATCATTTAATCTCGCATCGTTTTGCTTGTATACGCTATTTAACATTACCAAACCCATTTTACATGCAGCTAAAGTTCATCGCAAACGAGATGTGTATTGCAGCACCGTTTGCCGCCAGCGAATCCTATTTTATTCCGTTGTAGAACGTCTCACCTTTCGGGTTATAGTAAAAACTTTCTTGTACTGACGAAAACCTGGAAACACATGATAGGCTCAAAAGAGGTATCGTTCCAATAGGATCTGGGAAGGAAGGCAGAGGTTGAGTTACAAAATATCGGTGCTAACATCTCCCAATTCCACTTGCTGCGCAGCACAATATAATGGATAGTGAATACTAACGCCCTAAACACTTTGGTATCACAGCCTTGTGTCTCAATGAAAAATGACAGGACCCTTTTTTTAGATGAAGTCTTTTTCAATCACAGATGAGAGATCAGATCCCCGAGAACAGGACAAAAACTGTCTCTGAAACAGCAGCAATGGCATCAAAGGTCCCAGGTGCCGGTAACTCAATGAATTATAAACGCAGTTTAATGAGAGTTTAGCGGGAAGCTCCTACTTCGCGCCGCTGCCCCCCATTGCACGTCTTTTTCATTGCGAAAGCAGCCGTCGGCTAAATCACGGTGTGGAACGTATCTGCGAATGACCTGGGGTACCCTTGAAATTGTTGTGATAGTCTCCTGTTTTGCTGCGCCGCCCTGCAGAGAGAATTACCTTCGATTGAAACGTTAATGCTTCTATTCAACGTCTTTAACTTACTCGGCCCGTGTTGCTGTGTTTCACCGTCGTGGACGCCTGGCCAAAGAAAACAGGACAGCCTCGCTTTCTCCTCGCTGCTTCTTCTTCAGTTTGCCCTTTTTTTTTTTTTTTTTTTGGGGGAATCCTCGCATGTTCTGCTATTCTTTACAGCATACTACTTCTTGCTGCCATTGTTTGTTTTCTGTCCTGCCAGTCCGCGCAACTCGTCGTTCCTTGCCTATTTTTGCAAGTGATATATGCATATGGACGGATTTTTCTTCTCTGCAATTGATTAGTATGATGGAGCCCGTGAAAGGGGTACGATGGTCGATTTTGACATACCATGTATGTGAGGCAATCGGCGGATTCCTGAATACCGATATGGTAATATCGGGTCCAGAAAGAGCGGTTCTGATTATACCCAAGCATGTTTGTTATCTTGCTCCCGTCAAGCAGTAAAAGGATACGCATGGAATGTTCTAATCCACCGTTCTGAACCAACGTAGGATAGCATTAAAACCTCGATTCACATAGCCGATTCCTCTTTAACTTGGGAAAATGAGCATACTGTACAACGCTCTGCTAAGAACAATAGTTACCGCCGGCAGCTGTCCTACCTCAAAGGCGATTGCCCTTCCACTGTCGGCAACCCCCCATCCCCTGATGGCTGTACACGTTACGGAAATAGCTCCAGCAAAAGGCAATGCACCGTATGATCTTTGCTATAGTTAGACTACTACACGGTATAGCAAAAAAAAAAAAAGAGGAAAAAAAAAACTGCACCCGTTCTGTTCACGGACCCAACGACTTGAACCGCCATTCCCCCACACGTTGCATAAACGGGCAAGCATCAATCAAAGTAGCAGCAATGGATTCAACCACCGGTACGCTGTCTAATCGAAAAGAAATGCACACACATCCTGACCCAAAAGCAAGATGCCGCACTGCCTTGTCGTTAACTCTAAGGGTTCCACATGTGCAGGGACTCAGAGAACAAGAATAGGCGATACATTTTGAGGTAGTACACTTTGGGCTCAACGGATGTCCTCATCTACGCGCAGGTTAACTATTAGAGTATGTTACAGCAATTTTTGACAAATACTAGTTAACCTTTTATGTTTATCCTTGGTCTGCAAACATGGTTTCATTTGCATGTTGTTTGTTTGTTACTCTCTGTTTCGCACTCAGTTCCTGCTTTGCCTTAACTGTCTAGCACGTGTGAGCTGTGGACCCAGACTGATTAGGTACTACACCATTACCTTGTTGTAGTAGCTCAATATTAATGTTGCACGTAGTCTGTACGTCACACTACAGCTTCATTAAAGCCACTCGACCATAGCTTGCAGGCATTGATAAACTTGGATCCGCCATTGTGAGCTGCATGATCAAGTAAGAGAAGACACAATGGACGAAAGGACAAAACGAAATCCCTCCAGATCCTGCAGACGCTGGCGGATGGAAGCGTCATACCCGTAAACGCAAGATCCATATACACGACTGCCTCCACCCTCCCGGCTCTCAGCGATTAGCTGGATATGTACACTTGACGGTGCCAAGACGAAGGTTGCCAATGTTAGCTTTCATTTCTTGCAGAGTGAGTTTGTAGGTGACGCATATTTTTTGTTTGTGGGGCACATGTACGTGAAAAGCCCTTCAAATATAAACATTCTATGTTACTGTAGGGATACCTTTACCAATCGACGTTTGACATTTGCGCGGCATGTTTACGGCGTATACCTGTTTGCCTCTTACTTTTTGGGACTCATGCATTACACACCAAGGCATCTCATTTGCCACAGGTAGCCGTCGATCCCGTCAGTACAGCTTCGGGTGCTGCAAAAAGAAATCGATACAAGTGGCGCCTGCAGCTAATAATAGGAACAATTGTACACACAGAATGACATATCAAACAGTATTCTCCGGACCCGAATAATGATGCCATAATATTTATATCGCGCTTGCATCAAGTTTACCAAACCAGCAAGTTGACGTAGGCGGGATGCTTTGACCTATCGCGAACTCAGGATCGTAGTCTAATGATAGATGCAGAGACGGTGGGATGCCTGCTAACAGCTGCATGCACGGATTGCCTTTAATTGGATCACCCTTACCGTCTGTGTTGCGCGAAATAAGAAGCAGAGAATTACAGATGTGTCAATGCGTTATCAAGGTCAGCTGATGGCCCGTCTATGTCATCGAGAGAGAAGGAAGGTACATTTCAAAACAAGGTTAGTACCAATAGTCACTCGGTGTCGTTACCTCTACATCAAAGGAGACACTGGCTGCACATTGACGTCGAAGAATTGGAGACCAGCCCTGGTGATTGACATCCGTGTACTTTTTTTTTTTTTTCCCCGCTTGCACACCTCTCGAGCTGCCATTATATGTGCTGCACTTTTGGCGCTCGAACACGCTATGCAGCTGGTGTAGCCTGTCTGTCTATCGTACCCTTTGCCAGCTTCTTGAAGATGATCGTTGTCGTCAATGTGAAACGCGACTTTGTTCAACTTACTGTGATCAATAGATTACCAACTCTTTCCCTCATGTACACGAGATCCCTATCATCGGCTAACCTCAATGGTTTGCTCGCATGTTAGTCTGGAACGTGGCGTTCACTAATGCAGTCGAGGGTATCCAGTTGCGCGGATTTGAGTTTTAAGCTTCTTTCCAACGTCCGATATTCCTTATTCGGCAGTTATGTACATTATTTCAGAAACCAGCATCGCTAGCTGTAGCGTCCCTCTGCATAAATCGTACCGCAAAAGTTCACGAAACGAGACGCTGCTTTTTGTAAGAGGTGTATGTGCATACGTTTTCCTAGATCCAAACACCGCGCGATTCTAGTGTTGATAGCTTTCGGAAGATCCTGCACCATGATTATCACCGAACAAGTAAACTTCCGACGTCCCTAGGTCCGCTTCTCGCATCGTAAAAACACTGTCGACCTTCCCGTTCGTGGAGATCCACTGCGTAACTACTGGAGATTCCAGATGCCTTTGCTTGCTTTCAAAGAAAGTGCGATTCATCCCATTGTCGTCTGTTTCAAGAAAGCTCCAAAATTCGGTCATAGATCCTTTTTGACTTGCTCGCAGTAACCTTTTATCTCCTGCATTGGATTTGTCAAAATCTAGAACAGATGCAAATCATTTGTGACACCTGTATGCTATATATATGTCAAATTACCGAAATCCCGGTGCGTCAATGGTGGAAAGGTGATTAAAAAGATCAGAAAAGTAAATGTTCATCGTGCAAACGGGTCGAATGAGGTGGGCCGCTTGTTACAGCAACCTTCATTGCTAATTGTAATTGTTATTGGTATCTAGGTGCCTCCGATTCCTTAACAGATTGGCTCAATGCAATTGTCGCAATCCCATTGGCGAGTGATACCTTTGCTGTGAGTCGTAGGAATTCAGTTGACGTACTGCAAGGGGTCTAGACAACGCAAAAAAACTCTAAATCATGCAGTGTCCCCCTTTTTTTTTGCGGAGTAGGCGACGAGATAGAGACTCACAGTAGAGTGCGCTTTTACTTTTCCATAGGGAGCCACTATCTTTAGTCATCCGTGAGTCGACCGTTTGCGCGGCAATCATACACAGAAACATGATGAGTGCAGTCGTGTATATATTTTTTTGTTACGCCCTAAACTGGACTTTGTGACAATAGCAGCGTTCACTAGATGTCAACATGATCGTTCCACCTCAGACGAATATACGTGGCTGTGTGGGTTTGTGAAAATGGGATCTTGATGCGCAGCAAACGAGAAAATAGAAACGAATCAAGGAGTTATGTTATCCACTTATGATGAGGGGAGCTGCTGAAAAGTTTCGCCAAGAGATTCAATAAGTTTCTCTATGTGATTTCTGGTTACATAAGCATATACGCAGTGGGATCTGTCGATCAGCTTCGAGCGGTTCTAGACTGTAGTAGGTTGTGATTTCATGGTCATTTATTGTTGGAAGTAGATAATACACTGGTGTGTCGCATCATCTCGTCCTCATGATTCCTCGTCTAGCTCAGGTACATATAGTGTAATATTTCTTTTCAAACAAATGATAAAGTCGTTTTCGCGATATTAAATTGTCTGGAAAAGCATAACATGTTCTATTATAACTTGAGGAGAGCTTTTTCTTTGAACTACGGCAATAAAACTATTACCTGGAGTGTTGAAATTAGGCCCTACGTTAAATGGACAGCTATTGCTCGGTGTAGCCCGAAGACCAACTCCGGTAGAATTTTTCTAGTAAAAGATAGAGAGATGATGAACATTTGTTTGATGTATTTATTATGCTTTGTTCTCGTGTTTCGCCTATTAAGTTTTTCTTTTCTTTCTTTTTGGAATCGTTGTGGACAAGATTTTGGCAGCTTAGCTGGACGCGTACTAATGTCTTCGGGTGCTCTCCAGAGTCATTACTAGGCCAAAACGAGTCTAACAAACTCACAGGAGCTTATGCCATTTTAGCGATAAGAGTAGCTTTTCCGTTGTAAATACAGATCAAGAAAGTTGTGGTGTTGACAGCTGAAACATATCGTTCCGTGGCATTGTAACACTTAGGTACCGAGTCTGAGATTAATCCCAGCTCCTATTGTTTCAAACCTACCACCTGCTTCCACATGCTCGGAAGACGTTGTCAGCTCCATGTCTGAGAATTAAGTGAGACATCTATTCTTAGCAAGTCTAGGAAACACGATCGGAACGCGGCATTCCTGTACTTCTTGTTTGAAGTAAAGTTTTTAACTAAAGTTTGCTAAAATGTAAGAGAAAAATAGCATAAAGATTTGCTAAATAAATAGATAAATAAATTACCGGTTTGAAGTTCGTTTACAAAGCCTATACGAATGGTGTCAGTATGCTAAACGCAATCTTCTTGAGCAGATAATTGGTCATTTAGGGAAACGATGGTCGAGAATTGCCTGTGGAATATGATAATGTAATATAATGTCTATGCCTTCATACTGATTTATCAAGTTTTACAAAATATGTGTTGCGCATGACAAAGAACTTTTCAACAGACGTTTCATTTTAGATAGGTAAAAATGTCAGTTCAAACTATTTTAACTCATGACAAGGTGCACAAAAGGCGCCTTTCTATGGAAAAAAAATTTTACGGGTTTTTTTTCCCAGAAAGCTATGGAAGTAAGCAGCAATTAAAGTCATTGGAGATTGTAATTGGCTTTGATCTAATTTTTTTCCTATAATGGGTTTGCACAACGTAAAACTCACTAGCCGCCTTTTCGGGCCAGTAGATTCCATTTTCCTTTGATTTTTCTAGCGCTTTAAATCATTAGTCTTCTTGAGGTTGTACGAGTTCTTGCTTAGGCATAGCTTCCCAGCGTACTAATTTCAATGGGATTATCCAGCTAATAGTGGCATATATTAAATGCTTATTTTCCTATGGTCTCAGCACTGCTACTTTTTCCCAGTTGATTCTATTGGGTGTTGCAAGCTATTTTATGCTGCTAAAAATATGTTTAAGCAGTGTAGGCTGGAAATTAATTTTAGTGATGCAAATTGCTGTTCCGAAAAAAAAAAAGAACCAAGATTGATGAACAACTTTTTTTGATGGTATTATAAGGCAGGTTAGTGAATTTTTTTTTCACTATAGATAGGTATAGCAGCGACGCAATAGTAGTATTTGGAACCTGAAAATAATCACTGTCGGAAAACCAAACATCTACGGCAGTCAGAGCATTGACTAGCACATTTGCTAAGTATTTACTTCCTACTCTCACCGTAGAAAAAGCTTCTGCAAAAGCAGTTAGGGAAAAGGAGGGGCAAGAAGCAAGCCTTATAGCAGAAGACTTAAACAGTGATCTCAAAATCCGAGTTGGGACATAAGATGGGTTTGCTTTTATGATATCTCCTTGTACTGAGACCTCTCATTAGATCTTGAATCCGAAGAGGATGAAAGCTGGAGAAAGGCGTTGACATCAGAAATTGAGGATGGTAAGAGCATTTAATTTCACGATATAGGCGAAGTTCGATATGGGTAAAATATCTCGAAATTAACGAAGACACAAGGCACAGAGTACACAAGTATCTAGTCTATTAAAAGTGGAATAGGACATCATCAACTTTGAAGTTGTTGCCACAATCACTTCTTAGAAAGAATAGCTTTAATCTGTCTAAAAAAATTATGTCAGCAAAAGTGTGTACAGACTATGGAGATAGAATCCTATCTGAACAATTCCTTGTGGATGAGGCTGAATCAACAAAACGAGCAGTAGACATAGACAAGAATATTATATGTGTAGGAATTCACACAATAGTGCTATGTGATATCATAAAAGTATGATAAGGAGGTAATCATTATAACAACGCTCCATTGGGTTGTCTAATAGTAATAATTTCACAAAGTACCGCTACAGAAAAAAACAGCACAAGCAAATTATCTTCACAAACTCCAATATTTTATGTAGACTTTCCCGAGACAGTTTCTATTTTTTGATTTTCTAGAAGATATTAGAGGTATTATAAGCTTTACTTGAGTTTTTTGGAGATAATCTACTGCGGTAGAGGTTGAGGAGTGTATCCATCTGGATATTGCGGTGGTAGGATGTGCATGTAGTGGCACTTGAATCAACATACTTTATAGACCTACTATAAGCATGCAAAGATTACAAAAAATCAAAATACCCTTCAGAAAATAGCAGGTGTTGACTTCAGTGCCAACTCCTGCCGGGCATAGTCATACACGTTTCTATTATCACGTACATCAAATTTTGGGAAAATGCTAGACTAGAGAATAATAACGGAAAACATTCGTTATTCCTTGTATCAGGACGAACAGCTCGAAGAAGGTGCAAATACTGAAGAGTTGTTCGAATCAATGCTACAGTAGTCTATTTACATATATACGAATATTCACATACAGCTCGATGGATTCGATAAAGCAACACAGTTTCTGCATAATAAATAAACTGTAGCAGAGATGAATTTAGTCTTTCAAATGATACTGCGGTAGTGTATTTAAGATATTCAAATATCCTACTCTATTCTTTGTGTACACAACTAGTATCGTTCATTGTCCCAATTCATCCAATATTTCTTTGGACCGTGCCCTCCTGCTAGACCTTTCTGAAGGCAAGAAAGGGGTTTGTATCCACAGTGCACAGGGGCCAAGTAAAAGGACACAGATGCACCTTTTGTAATATATCTATTCGTTTGATACTTACAGATTTATTTTGACACATTTATGTCTCATTCTTTCCCATACTAATCATCACAGCGATTTGTCATATAAGTGATTTAGAGCATTATGCATTACTCATGGTGCCGTATTTATAACAGTGTTTTGGATGGTAGACATGTCGATGAGTGACAAGGCGTCGATTTGGCACAACTTATTATTTGTAAGTACAATATCAGGCCGGAAAGATTTTGCTTGGCAAGAGCTTTCAGAAATATCGATTAAATCCGTTATCACTGAAAATCCGGAACGTAGAAGGAGTATCATCAACGAATTCAGTATCAGAAAGTTCAGTAGCGTTTCTTCATGATCTTGTAGTCGTAAAAGGACATGTTTTTGGAGAAAGCATACTTCGTTGTGATGGCCTATGCTGAAGATTCCAATATTGAAGCGATCTTCTGCAGCTCTTCCACTATGACTTCGAGGTTTCTCTTTCTGCCGACGCGAGAGATATGAACCTGCACCAATTACTTGCTTGGCATGCTCCAACGTGTTCTGCTGCTTTGTACTTCTTGCTCGAATCAGCGGGGCTGATGACTGTTCTTAATATGTAGCAAATTATCACACATGTCTTCAAGCCAGCTTTGTCAGCCTGCTTAACTACCTTGTCGCCGCATCCTTTGCTCAAGAGTTCATCCGACTCCTTGTCTTTCTGCTGACTCCAAGTAGCCCCTCCTTCAGCATTGTATAGCTTTCGGAACTGGTCTTGTCCTTGATGCTCTTCTGCTCATTTTTTTCCCCTTGAGCAGAACAGTTCCACTGCAGTACTGCATGGATGGCCATCGATGATTTTTTTTTTGAAATGTGTTATACATGTCGCCCCTTGCTTTTTCGGGTATCGTGTTGGGAAATGCCTCTACTGCCACAGGCTGCGGGTCGATCAGGTGGCGAGATACTCAGCCGTTTGCAACTATTCTTGCTGAAACAAAATGTTGTGGGAGACCGTGATTAGACATGGCGGACAAAAGCTGCGCAGTACATGTACAGATGCATATGTTCTTGAACACGTTCTGAGTGAGTCCGCTGACAGTTACTTTATGGATTTCTTCGGATACTCACCTCGAGCACTTCTTCCCCTCAAACTAAGTTCCCAAGAATGAGGTTTTCTGGAAGAAGTGAACGAGCATAAATCTCGTCTAAAATCTTCTTGAGATAATTTCTAGCTCAGTGTATAAATTGCTCTGATGTAATCGTGATTGCAAAATGCGTTGGCATATCTGTACTGCTACTCTTTCTAATCTACTTCCATGCGTATTGAGCTTTTACTTGTTCAAACTGTTACATATCTGCATAGTCCCAGGTAGCGAATACTCTCACAGTTGAGCATTACTACCCTAGGACACTTTTAGCTTATATTTCATTATTGCTGCTTAACGAAACTATTGCAGTTAAAGTGCCTTACAAGGCGCTGGATTATTAGGTCCCGTATTCAATGAAAGGGTGGAAAGATACTGTTTGGATGTGCTATAGTATAGCAATCTGGTGCTCTATTGAAAAACCCCGTTACTTTCTTTATTTTCAGGCCATCATACCCTAACATAGTCGGGGTCTACAATACAACTAAGAACTGATGTTTCGGGACGCAACGCATTTTTGGGTGCACGGCAAAGCCGTACAAAACCTAAAAGACGTCACGCTCACATTTTCCATACTATTGCACAAGCCATTTTCCAACAGGGTTGATCACTGAAGAACAAGCAGCAATGGCGAAAAAAGCAGCAAAGAAACAGGAAAAGCCCGTAGTGCCTGTGGAGAGGGACTCTGATTTGGAACATTCCGAGCCTTCAGACGATGAAATGGAGGAACAACTCGACAGCGATGATCAGCAGGCAGTTGACGACGATGATCGTGATAGTTTCGCCGATTCAGACTTGGACAGCGATGCTGACGATGAGGACGATATGGATATGGAGGATATTGAAGGTATTTGATTGCAAATATTTATCGAAATTTAGTTTTTGACAAGCTCGTAGATAAAGTGGAAAAGGGCACAAACGAAGCTTTCTCTGAAGCCATGACGAAGATTCTTGCCAGCACGTTAAAGGGCACGGACAAAAAGGTACACTAGTTTTTCTACAGTATAGCAAAGAAAGTAACAATTAATTATAGCAACCTATTCTTGCAAGATCCAAAGGTACAGAGCGCAAGATCGAGGACGAGAAATTGGAGTATAAGGCAAAGAAGCTTTTGTCAAGCGAGAAGAAAGCTTTAAGGTCAAAAGGCCGAGTAATCCCAGACTATACCACATTTGATTATGAGAAAAATTTGCGAAAGGTGGCGACCCGCGGTGGTAAGTTAGTATAAGAAACAAAAGCAATGGTCTCATTACAAGGTAGTTGTCAAGTTGTTTAATGCTATTCGCACCCAGCAAAAGGTCACCGAAGTGGCAGTAACCAAAGCAGTAGAGACACGTAAAACGCGAAATGCTGTCGAAAAAGCAAAAGATAGTAAGTTATCTGATAGTAATTTAACGTGTGTTTTTAAACATTCGTTGTTAGTGTCTACAATGTCGAAGTCAAGTTTCTTGGACTTATTAAAAACTGGAAGTGGTACCAAGGCTTAGACATCACAAACTTCCCTTTATTCTGCATTGATTTTTTTTTTTTTGCATTTTTTGTATACAGAACGTTATTTTTATTTTGAAATCAGAAATACATGGAGATAGGAGCTATGATTCTTTTCTTTCTGATGGCTGTTGGCATTAGTTAAGGTAGTGCAATCAGATTAGCACATTACAGCAAATAGGCAAAGGTAGATGAAAATGCGTGCAAAACTTTTTTTTTATTATTATTATCTATCTATCATTGTTTTACCACTACAAGGGGCACTGTACCTATTACAACAGCATATTAGTTCCTGTTGTGTGATACAAGAGACATTTTTGAAATGTATAAAGAGGGCTCAGAGAGAAGATAAGGGTACTCGTCAATGACTGCCCTAATGGCAGTCTAAGAATTCTCAGTGTGATACTTTTTTTGTCATCATCACCACAAGCAAAACAAGAAAAAAAAAGAAAGTCTATTTACCTTTTCAAAAGTGACGCGTGCAGGGAAGGGAACGAAGCTCAGTTTTTTTGCCGCTGAGAAAAGTCTTAAAAGCCTCATTGCACAGTCACATAAGCCACAATTTTATTTTTGCGCCGCTTCAAAACACAGTTGAGAAATTTTTGATCAGCAAACTAAGCATTCAGTACGTAGAAAAAGCTCCTGATTTAGATTTCGCAAAGAACTGCGCGTTTTTTTTTTATCAAGCCGCATAGTCAGAGAAATAACAACTGTCCTTTGAAAGATACATAAGCCAAAAACACTGTATTGACTTGAAAAAAATTATTCCTGACGCAATACTAGGTGTTATTTTTTCAAGTGGTATCATGAGATAGATGAAGTAGTTTCTACACCAAAAAAAAAAAAAAGATAATTTGACAGTGAGAAGGAAAAAGAAGTCAATGATACTATTGGCGCATAAAGAAAACAGTACATATCGTAATATAGCAAATGTGATAGATATCCCAGACAAACATAGTATGAAAGGTGATGGATCACGTATCAATGCTTACTCGAGCGACGATAATCAGTGATATGATAAGTAGTAATGTTATAGGAGCATATACTTTCCGCCTTATTCTCCGTTGGTTTTTAAACCTTGTCGAAAGCTCGGATTAAACGTAAAAGCGGATATTAGGAGAGACATGGGCTGAGAGCAGATGACCGACCTACGGACCTTATCTTTAACAATATCAGGCAACCCGCATTAACTAGGTCAAGAGTAGAGATTACTCGAAATTAATAAACGTAAATAAAATTTGGAGCAAGTAAAAAATCGTACGTGTGTAGTCCACGATTTTTTGTAAGCAATACACTATCACAAGGACAAAGTGGGATAGCAATGACAACAGATCTGTCGATATACAGGGAAAAAAGAATGCTCATGTAAAACAATCTGTGCTTTGCTGCCCAAAAGGGTAACATGAAATACCAATAGCGTCACAAAGTTCATAAGATCAACCAGATCAGGGTTTTGACGAATATGGTGCTTGTCTTAAAAGTCTAACTCGACCTTTCTCGTATATCATTCTCAGATCTTACGATTATTCAAGTGAGTTTCGACGTAGCGTTCAAAGTTTTCAGACTTTTTGTTCGGCGTGAAATACTTGGTGAACCTTATGCATTCTACTTAATAAAGTTGATGGTTGCTACGTGCTGTTCATATATTCTATTGATGATTCAAGACTACTTGGAACGATAACATGAAGGTAATAGCCTTGAGCAATGGAACAACTTGCAAGGCTGTAAAAAAAAGAGATTGATTTAAATTACGACAAAAAGATCAATTTGGACAGCTTACACGTGAGCTAAAGTCCTTCGAGTCAAACAACGTTTACAACATGGAAGAGTTATTACCCTTCAGACAGCCTGGAATGACAGAACTCAATCGTGAGGCTTTCACACGAACGTTTGAAACGCTAGCTCTTCGTGTGCCGGCCAAGCACGTTAATTCCTTCATGACATGCGGGTAATGAACTCCAGACCCATAATGACATCAACTGAACGCGTCCATGAAGAGAGCTACTAAATCAACCTCAAATGCGTAACGTGATTTCTGATCCAGAATCGAACGAAACGCGACTTGTCTTATTAAGACTTGGACTACGCGAGCAAGGTGAATGAGCAAACCAGTCATTCGTGAGTTCTTACTCGTTTTAGATATTGCGCAGCTGCCAGAAGTATCAAGGCAGAAAATAGGTCAAGCAACAGCAATCGTTACACACACTTTCCAGGTTACCTACGATGGTTGGAGCATAGGTAGTGTAGTCGGCATCAGGTAGTGTCATAGCAATCGAACATTCTTACTAGATCAAATCCTTCACGCGGTTATGCCGGAAGACATTAAGGAAATACCATCATCTTACACGCAGGTCGGCCATATCGGTAAGATTACCATGCTGTGTGACAGTAAGCAAGGCTGATTCCATGATTGTAACGACAGCACACTTGAACCTGAAAGAAGAACACCTTCCGTACAAGAATTTGATTGGTCAAGTCATTTTAGATGTATGTATGTGCTCTCTCTCTCTCGCCACATTTGCGTGCATGTGTATTAACTGAGTTTGTAACAAGAAAAACAAAAAAATCACGAGCGTTGTCAACAAAACACATACGATCGACAATACATTTCGTAATTTTCAGATGGAAGTTTTAGCTGGAAACGACGACACCATAGCGCAGTTGGTTGGTAAAAGCTGACTTTTCGGTGTTTACGGCTGACAGATCCGTACCAGGCGGAAAACGGCTGCCGTTTCCGATTCGATTTTGCAAAGGTGTATTGGAACTCTCGTCTGCAATCGGAGCATGAGCGACTTGTCAAGCAGTTTAACAGAGGCGAATCAATCTGTAGGTAGTTCTGACTTTCAAGTCGTGTAACTCAAAGGTTGTTTCTTTTTTGGGACGGAATAGGTGATGTTTTTGCTGGTGTGGGTCCATTTACGTTGCCAGCGGCGAAGAAAGGTTGTATTGTCTACGCAAACGACCTTAATCCAGCGTCATTTGAATGGTTGAATTTTAACCTCCAGCTGAACAAGGTATGCGCAGCCTTGGATTTATACTACTCATGCGGATTCTGAACTTTATTTGTTGGCTCTCTCTCCCCTTTCCTTTAATAGGTTCAAAATGTGAAAACCTATAATATGGATGGACGTGCATTTATCCGAAAAGCTGTACAGGATATGCAAAGCCCGACGGAATGGAGGTCGTTTGACCACTTCGTCATGAATTTGCCCGCCACCGCTATTGAATTTTTAGGTTTTGTAACCACATTGGTTTGTCCGCTCATTCATTAAGCGCCGAATTAGATGTATTCCGCGGTCTGTATCGCGATCAAGTCCACCTTTTTCAGTCAACACCGCTTGCCAGGCTTCCAAAGATTCATTGCCACTGTTTCACAAAAAGTGATAATCCCAAGCAAGATGTTTTGGAGGTAAGATAGTCTATGCAGCACCCGTGTTTACCGGAAGTTAAATGTATTACAGCGTGTTCGTCAAGTGATGGGAGTACCCATAGATGAAGCAAGCAGCACATTATGTTGGGTCCGTACGGTTGCACCAAAAAAGAATATGTATTGTTTATCGTTCCACCTTAGTCCCCACGTTGCATTCGAAGCTCCGTGATTATATCACATTCCATTGTAGAAATTCGGCTTAACTTTACGATCGTCATTTCAAAAAGGTTAATGAACGTAATGAGATGTATTCATAAAAAAAATCAGTGTAACAAAAGGATGATCAGCTGTCGTCCGTGATGCGTGTCCATGGTACCGTTCAGATGGTTCTGTTCCGCATCCGAAAGCTCTCGGGGCTGTCATTTTACGCAGGATCGGCCAAATTGCCGCCTTAATTTTTTTGTTTTTCCTTTTTCTGCTATTTCGGAGCAAGACGGAAATATAAATAAAAAATGACTGGATAAAAAAATTCATAGAGAATCATAGTAAACGATAAGACAAACAGATGATGTGAACAAGTGAGGCGGGGGAAAAGGGAGTTTACACGCAGTCGGAACCGAACCTTTTCAGTTACTTGGATTGTGGCGCAAAGTGCAGGGCGGCATCGTGGTCATTGTCCCGAAATAAGCAAACTTTGTATATACATGGAAATTAGCACGAGAACGTGCCGGAATCTTGAAAACGGATGGAGACAACGTCGTCAGTGGCATGGAACTAGAATGCCCGTGTGCAACAGAGACACCAACACGGGATAGGCAACGGCCCACGGGTTCACATCCGGCCGATAAAGGAGGTTATCCTTCAACTGTCGGGCGTCATGACTCCATAGAAGAGTAACCTGTCACGTTCACCATGTCCATCATCGGCGGTGGCAACGGGAACCCCCGCAAGAGCCCAGAACTAAACATTTTCCTTTCCCCTTTCCCATTTCTTTTTTACTCTTTTCTTTCTCTCTCTCTCCCTTCCTTCTTTTTATCTCTTTTTAATTTTTTATTCAATGATTTCCAGCGACAGCAGCAACAACAACAGACACGTCACCGTAGACAAGACGAGACGCAAACGTCTAAAGGTAGTCAGCGCATGTGGCGAATGTCGACGAAAGAAGACCAAATGTGATGGTCAAGCTCGTTGCCAGGGTTGTATTAAAGCAAACGTGGAATGCAAGTACACCATATCTTCGAAAGGAACGTCGCATATCACCAGCCAACCGACCGAACTGTCGCACGGCTCGACGATTCCTTCCACCACGACGGGCGTGGTGAACAACGGCGGAGGCGGCAACGGTGGGAGCGGAAACAAGTTGCCCAAGTCAAGTCCCGGTTGCTCGGTTGAGGCCATTGAAGAACGACTGAGTGTGATCGAAGATATCCTACGTGCACTGTTGGATTCCGGCAAAGATCAGCATCTGCTGATGGCGCTCGAGCGTCAGGGACAAGATCTGGACTCGTTCGGATTGTTGGAGCGGGATGCACAACGTTTGGCGCACATTCATTCCGGCTCATCATGCGGGGATATGTACCATCCTCACCCTTTGCATGCCTCCCATGCCCAAAACAGTCGACGATGGCCGCGGCAAAAAAGATTGCGCGAGGATGATGATGGAGGCGAATATGGTCATCGTACCATTTCCTCGGAATATGATCGTCAGGCGGTCCTACCAGGATCCGCACCCGGTCATGGGAGACAACAACATACCTTTTCAGCTTTCACAACACCGCCACCACCTCCCTCATCCTCCTCCTCGCCCTCCTCCTACATGGTGCGCCTCCCTCCTCTCCACCACAGTCGACCACAACAGCAGCGCTCTTGTAGCTCGCCAGCTTCTTTTTCATCCACATCACCAACACCTGGTACACCCGCCATCCGGAATCTACTCAACATCGAAGAAGAAAAAGTTATTTTGCCATCTGTATCGAGTCTGTCAACACCACCTCTACATAAAGACTGTGAATTGGAATATGATCTAAATGCGTCCCCGAGAAGCCATGCAAGTGTTAAAAGCGAACATAGTTATAAAGCGCTTCACAGTCCACCCGCATCCGTTTTCTATGGCTCCATCTCAACGTCTCCTCGTTTACGCTCGGAGATCAGCGCCGCTCATAACCCATCATGATACCCCCTCTCCCCTTCTTTTCTCCACCTTTCTACTTCGCACTATTAAGAATTATTATTACTACTATTATTACTATACCCTTTCTCTTACAAGACACCAAGAAAAACAAAAAGAAAAAAAGTTTCATCTAAAAAAAGTTGCCGATCCAGATCCCCCCATATACACTATATATACTTATGCTTTATTGATTAATCGTTTCACTAGTGATAGTATTTCTTTTTTTTTTTCCCTTTATAATGAATACAAAACTTGTTTTTTTTCTCCTTTGGTCTTTAAATCTCCCGCCTGATTCTGATGTTCCTGATTTCTGCAGAAAATTTTTGCGATAATCATTGATGCAAATCAACTTCACTCTGGATCAACATATACACATCCAAACAGCATAGCGTTTCAGGGCTGAGAAAAAAGATCCCACCACATCCAACACTACATTAGTCTGCTGTTTGCAGAATCCGTGAGCATGGAAAACCCATGGTCGTGAATACATGTTTCGGCAGTACTCCGTTTTAGCTTTCCGTAGCTTCTACAATTGACCACAATGCGCGACGCACGGGCAAATAATTACGTCTAAAATGTTCTGAATACGCTTGCATTATTTTATTGATCGCATCGAGCAATTTGTCATGTTGGCTCATTTCAAGGTTTTCTAACATAGCCGCAATAGCTTATCCTCTTTCTACGCATGTTGGCATTGTATCACCAGATGCCACTCTGAGGAACTTCACAAAAAGGAAATAGCTTGTATATATGCGAGCAGGCTATTCCAATCCCGTCTAAGTGGAGCCATTCCTAAGTACAATGACGACTTGTTCGCGTTGGTTTTATAACAACTAGCAATGTCGTGAAGCCTGATGGCTAAGATTCTACACATGAAGTGTGGTGTCATCATTGTGATCATTTCTTGTGGCATCAGTTTCACCAATGCCATGTTGGTTCCATGTCTCGAAACAATGCTACTGTAGCGTAACAACTACTGTAGAATCGCTTTTGGAAAGGAGGTATCTTGTTGCATGATCAGAACGTACGGCGTCCCTGATCCACTCGTGGAGTAGTAAGTTGACAACACATTATTCCTGATGCTTTGATAGGTCACAGGCACCTTATCATAGCTCCGCTTACTTACAGATTGCTGCCTCTGTGAAGAACATGAAACTTTTCCGACCACTGCTCTGCACCTACACGTGTAGGTTGTTCGGCGTCAACAACTCATCTCATAAGCCGTGACAAACGTCAATGTCCGGGTCTTTCACTGTCGTTCCACATTCGCTCCATGTACCAACTCCACAGTGCAGGTATTCACGTTGTCGACAAGGCGTAGTTATCCAGCATGGGATACTGTAAATTTCTGCTATGCCATGCAAAAGAGATAAGAGAAAATGGTCGGGTGAGCTAGGGATGCTTCACACCGTTTATTGGTGCCAGAGATAAGACAGATGCAAGTGTGAGCGTTGTTTACAGCAACTAAAGCTCAGGGGTATGTACCATTGATGTTAGTCTGGGCATGTGAATTCCACTCTGCGAGGCTGTTGTATACAGAGTAGATAAACACAATGACATGTTAGGCTGGATACGGGGTAAACTTCCTGTGAAGAAAGGTACGGTGTTAAGGCAAGCACTGAATAGGCTGCGTACACCCTCTGCAGTGCATTGTGTTTTCTCTTACAAGTTTATAAGCTTGTCGCTGGGTGCGACTATCACCCATCACGTTTATAAGCTCAAACTGCTCCTGGTTCTCCTTGTGTTGCGACCCTGCTACACGGAGACAGTGCCATCAGCAGTACTAGGGTATCCCTCTGCTTAGTGATGATGGCTACAAGGTTAAACACGGCTGCGCCTTATGACGTGTTTCGGGTATTCTTCGAGAACTCTATCCGCGCTATCTAGTACCGATATAGAGCATATACACACCATCGCCCTTGTCGGTGGGACTTGTGGCTCAGATTAGATAGACTTTTTGTGTCTGTACAAATGGAAACACTTAAAATGGAGACAGCTGCTATTCCTTTCTTGTACATATTCCATTGACCCCATAAAATAATAAGGAAAAGCTCCGTTTAATTAAGGTTTATGTAATAAAACGGTGTTTCTGTCATGTAATCTAAGCGCTTAACATCAAACTATTTAAACCTATTTCTCGCGAAAGACATCTACTTCATAGAGCTCAGTATTTGAAATAGCATGGTATGTCAGGGAGAGAAAATTTCTTTGTTAGCGATCGATGTGGTTGAATCGGCATAGTTGCGACATACGTCAACTTCTCTGATGACATGAGCTTGATAACAAAAAAAAAAAAAAAAAAGAAGCCACTTGCAACATGAATGACACATTCTACCCTTATGTGAAAAATGCTGAACGATATCACATCGGTTAGTTTTAAACAGACTAGATTAAATGTTCGGAGAAGAAAATTCATGTGGAAAACAAGGATGCAAACCCTTCAAGAAAAGAGAAGACAATCGGAAATATGAGGGATATATTAACTGTTTGGTTTTGAACAAGATTGCCAACGGGCCCTCGAAAATTCTGGTACTGGAGGAGCGACGAAGCGTACTGTGTCTGTTGGGAAAAGTTAGTCTGTTGCCAGCCAGTGACTATCTTGGTTGCCAAGACGGCGTGGATAAGCTTCGGATTACTAATGTTGACCTTGTTATAGGTCGAGTTCACTTGTACTTTTTATCTTCTCAGAACCCAACAGCATGCACAGCTTTCCAGGAGCAAGCATAACGACAAAGCTTCTGCGAACTATCATCAGTGGGTCACGGCTCTCAAGTATTGGGGCCAAAGCTGGCTCCTTATTGAGCTCGATATATCTGTTCGGAAGATACTCCATGTAGGCTTTTTGTCTGCGGCCGGAACTACTACTCTCAAGAGTTGCAAGTTTAACTACAATGACACTTTTATTAGTTTGACAGCAGGGATTCACAGTATATTGGGAATATGAAATCCGAATTTGGGAGAATGCAATGTTCGTTTTCATTGCGGACGAAATTATTATTTTTTTTAGAAGTGTACTGTAAGGGAAAAAAAAAGGCCAGACCAGGGTATATGTTATTGATGCTTTACAGACCAACCATGCCGAAAACACAAAGTGCACCCACATAAGGCACGAGAACGGTTTTGGCAACAAAATAAAATAAAATACCAAATGCGATCGAGATTGGCAATGCCGGCAGCGCCTTCTTGTATATCGCTAATAGGAAAATAGTGGCAGTTAATCCAGTAAGGACCGCGATGGTGCAACACACTGTAGTGATCCAGTCATACATGGCTTTTTTTTTTTACAGAAAAAGCAATAGGTCAGGCCTTTTTTTTTAGTAACTTTTATCGTCTTTTACATACCTGCACGCGCAATTAATACACTGTAAAATACAAAATCACCTAATCCAAGCTTCAAACCGCTCCTTTCAACTATGAAAGATGAGTTTCTATAAATGATAACAGTGAACCTGTGTTACCGTCTTCTTCGTCAATATCTTCATTCGATTCGGCAGTGTTATTTATCCGATCGTACTGCCGCTCTTGTTCCTCATCTACGCGCACGGTTTCTGATGTGTTCTCAGAATGTTGCGTAACCTCGTCTTGGATCTGATCATCTACCGAATTGGGGCGGTTGTTTGCTTGACTTCGTCGCAATGGTGACGTTGATGTGGTAGACGCTTCATATTCAGTAGAACTTGTCCTGCTCTGGAAGGTCTCGGCAAGAGATGAATGTGTCATGGCTCTTCTCCGTGCGCCCAGGTCCGTGCTTTCACTTGAGCTCCGATCCCTAGTGCTTTTTGGCCGTGTTGGTGACCTATTGTTTGTGTCACCTGCCATGCTATCTGACAAACACAATTGGTCTGACGAGGCCATCATAAACCAGACGGCATTAACGGAATATAGTAGTGCCGGCACCTCCCGTTGTTCTCGTCGGGAGCTTTCGATAAGCAGTCGAAGAGGACCAAATGGACACAGAACGGCAATGAGATCTACAATGCAGATTATTTTCAGGGACATGTATCTTGGCTTCTCTTACCCCAAATGGCAAGTAATCCCAATAAAATCCATGTGGTCCATTGTTCCAGTCCCGTCATTGCAAATGCCTTATAATCGATAAGATGACCTTTTCATCTGTCGTTACTCACCATTAATGAACTCATTACAGTTAGATAACACTGTTGAAGCCATAAAGGGCCTTTCCAAAATATAGAAACAAGCCCAACAGCAGTGAAATTCCATAGTGCAAATGCCAAGGTGATGTAATCTAGCGATATCGAGAACACCTGAACTAAGTTTCTACGAAAAGGTGATTCAGCTAACCATTCATTGGTTAACTTTCTGAGTACTTACAGTAGTAGGAGGTACGTCATGAAGCCAAGTAATAGTAGGACAACAACCATAAAGAACCCAACCAAAATCTATGAAAAATATCAGTTTGATGATGACCATGCTAACGACAGTGCGTTTCTACCTTGATCCATCCTTTACGAAATAAAAATACAATAATCACTGTCACCACAATGATTTGTGCGATAATGATAGCGGCGTTTGTGAAGGAACTTAAAACAGCCGGGGAGCCATCACCTGAAGAAGATTGGCCATTGCTGTCCACACCTGTACTCGATGTCAACACGGCATAGGCTGGACGTGACGGTCTAGTACAACATACTTAAAAACAAAAAGGGAAGAGGTATGGTCATACCTGTAATCGCTTTGTCCACCGAATGCCACTTTAACCCAGAAGATACTCAGTACAATGCAAACCACAACTGGTTTAATCACAAGATAGATTTGTTGTGTATAAAATTTGAGTTCGTCTGCAAAATCTTCTTCTTCCTCTTCCTCTTCCTCAACTGGATGGCTATGCTCAAGCGATTGATTTAAATTGGTCATTGGGATTTCTGCATTAGGCGAACCCTGGATTTGAGACGTCCTATCTGCAACCGAGTCAGTTTTTTAAGAGACTCGATGAGCTCGGTTTTTCATAAGAAAAAAAAAAAAGAAACTTGCGTCTTTCGTTGATCAGCTGAGCAGTGCCAAAACGACTATAACCCCCCGTTATAGAATGTGATCGATTGATGTCAGAACTGGTAGCATTGCCGTTTTCGGTGGATGTTGTGTGCTGTCTTGATCGTCGAGAGGCCTTTGTTGCCTCGCATACTTTATAATGACTAGCTCTCCAATGCGCTTTTTGGCACTCCATGGAACAATATCTAGGTCCTTCGAGGCCACACGATGAACACATATAAGTTGCTGCGTTTGGGCACATAGCACAAGTAGCTGTCGTTGTTTCATTGCCCTGAGATAAGGTAGCTGTAGACATGTTGAAAAGCCTTTTTTTCTTTCTTTCTTAGGAAGGAATGAAGGAGAGGAAGGAGCTGCTGGGAATATGGAAAATGGGTATGTTTCTAATTGCAACCGGATGCTTCCAATGGTATTTTAGATGGCGATCGTTCTTATATTCCTTTTTTTTTTTTTTTGGATGAACTGAACTTGTTAATGATAACGACAGAACATGGTGAGTATGCAATCGTAAAGAGAAAAAAAAAGAAGAAGAAGAAGGAAGGAAGGAAAAAAGGTGAACTTGTTCTTCCTTCATAGCGGGCTCTTGTACCAGCTGTCGGAACTTCACTCGTTCATTCAGCGGAGCCCAACAGGTTCTCTCTTTTGGTTATGAGTGGCAAGCCAAGCCACATGTGAAGAAAAAAAACCTTCGGGCAAAATAACGTTTCTTCCTCTTTCCCTGTTCAAATAACAAATGTCGACTTTTGAAAAGGTGAATTTGACCACAACAAATATAACTTTTGTTGGCTAATGTACAAAATATTTAGGTTGTGGTCATCGACGGCAAGGGTCATCTTCTTGGTCGTTTGGCTTCCATTGTGTCCAAGCAGGCTCTTAATGGCCAAAAGGTCGTTGTTGTTCGTTGTGAAGAACTGAACGTCTCTGGCGAATTCTTCCGCAACAAGCGTAAGTGTTCTTTGTAAAAAAAGTAGTACAAGAAAAACGAGAAACCTTAATGCATTGCATATTATTTATATAGTGAAGTACCACGCTTACCTTCGCAAGCGTTGTATTGTGAACCCCCGCCATGGTGCCTTCCATTTCCGTGCTCCCTCCCGCATCTTGTACAAGGCCATCCGCGGTATGATTCCTCACAAGACCGCCCGTGGTGCCGCTGCCTTGGATCGCATCAAGTTGTTTGAAGGTGTCCCCGCTCCCTATGACCGCGTCAAGCGCGTCGTTGTTCCCGATGCCCTCCGTGTCCTCAAGCTTAAGCCCGGACGCAAGTTCACCACCATTGGTCGCATTTCCCACGAAGTTGGCTGGAAGTACCAGGACGTTGTTGCCAAGCTCGAAGACAAGCGCAAGGCCAAGAGCTCCGCCTACTACCAACGCAAGGCTGCTTTGATCGCCATCAAGAAGAAGGCTGTCGCTTCCAAGGCCGATGCTCTTAAGGATGTCAACGCCTCCATTGTTGCTCTTGGCAACTAAAAAGCATAGGTTTAGAATAAAAAAAATTGGAAAAACCAAAGGACGGAGCATGATTGATGGGTGAAAAATTAATGTGATACGTGCAACAAAGCAGCACGAGTGGTGTCGTGTTCCATCATATAGGTGGATCGGGATATACATTGATGCTGTAGGTTTTATTACACGACATGAAGTTGGGAAAAAGGGAAAGGTTATAGCTGCTAAGATTTAAAAAACTTGAAAGTAGTAGAATAGTTTTACATGTTGTTATCTGTCCGACAAACGATAATTCGTCCGCCGAATATTTTGCTTGACCTTGCTTAGTTGTGAATCTACCTCATCTAGCATATCTTCTAGTTCCTCCTTTCTTCTGCGTGACGTAGGACCACCTCCAGATAAAGGAATTTTGCTGTAGCATGATTGCAACTACAAGGAACATGTCAGTGCCTGTGAGTCTGCAGACATTGTCTTGCCTTTTCTTTTTCTTTTGTTAAAGCCATAAGTTGATGATCAAGAGTATCTCGAGGATCGTCAATAGAAGATGACATGCCATAGGTAACTTGATTCTTAATGTCTTGCGATGGTGAATGATGGTGAGTAGGAATCGATGAATTATCTGAGGAGGGGGAAGAAGCATAGTATAGATCCTCGTTATCGAGTTTAGCACGTTGGGATCGGGGTGATGCATTAGGAGTTTGTACAGCCGTACTATGCAATGAATGAGGCTGCAATTCAATTTGTCGAAAATGCTTACCTTTCCGTATCTCGTGAATCGACTTCAGCCAGTGATTTAGAAAGACGCGTAACGGAAGATCTTAACGAATCGATTTGGTCAAATGCTTGTACCAGCTCCGACTGCAGATTGTACAAATAAATGCATTGTATTTCTCTTCTTCTAGCCTACCTTGAGCTGATCTACTTCTTGTTCCTTTCTACGTAAGATAGAGCGCAGCTCAGCTTGCTCTTCCAGGAACTGGGCTTTGTAGGTCTTATATCAACAAATTAGTACTTAAAACATCCTTTTTCACTTTTTATATACCTCAAATTCTTCTTTGATCTCTTCTGCCTCCACAGATTTCTCTCTACAAGCATCGATTAGAAACAGAGACGTCTGAAATGTCAACGTACCTTGCAGCAGTTGTTGCTAATTTCAGTTTTTCCAGTAACATGTCCAAATCATCTTCTCTGTTCTTGTTTTGAGCCTACATACAGTCGAATTAATCAGTGCAAACTAGAAGCGCAGCTTTACCTTTTCATCTTCATACTTTTGAGCGAGTGCTTCTTTTTCTTCTGTCAACTCGTCAAGTGCTTGGCTAAAGTAGTCAAGATCTCTTGAAATAGCTACAGCAAAAATGTTATATATTTGACAGGATCGTAGCGTACATTTACCTTCTTTTTGTCCCTGCAGTACTCGCACAATTGATCTTTCTTTTTCAAGCTCTTGTTTCAGTTGTGCAACAAGATCATCACTGGAATCAGTGATACTGGTAACTGGAGATTCTGCACGTGCGTTTGCAGAAACTTGCGACGGTTTACGGAGTCGAGTTCCTGGCGTTTGATCCGATTTGGTAGTGTAGGATAAATTGACTGATCGCTGTGAAGATATGCTCGTGTTCAAATTGGGTCTAGATAAACGCTGATCAGCTGATCCCACACCTGGTGTCTTTAGTTTACTAGCTGGCGTTGGCAAACGACTAGTACTGGTGCTTGGTGTGGGAATACCAGAAGGTTTACTAGGATTGGAGTTGTATCGAGGCCTCCTCTCCGCTCGAAGTGCTCGTGTTACATTAGGTTCTGCGCTTTTATTCTCGTCAATGGCGGACTGATTTGAGGTTTCCTGCTTCTCATGTAGGACGGAATTATCCCCCGGCTCCGCAGCTCGATCCTCAGCTAATGGTGTAGGGTCATTGACGGGTTCGTTGGGTGATACGGCGGCTTGGATATCGTCCACGTGGTTGTTCACGACCTTTACATCGTTTTCGCCATCTTTTGGTAAAGTGCCATGTGATACGTTGTCCTCAGTTGGAAGTGCCGGCACAGGGCATACTGTGGAAGAGTGTGTCTGACAGAAACTAGGACGTTTTCTAAGAGAAGCAGTACTTTGCCGTTTACGTGGGAACAGGCCACTATCCCAATGCAATTAATTTTGTTGTTCAACTGTACGACGGAGTACCTCAGTCGTTTGCTCTTAATAGACCTGTCGTCGTCGTCTTTAGTGGCAGCTTCAGGTACAAATGTCGGTTCTGATCTCGAGATCTAGTCAGTCACTCATTATGATATCGCGTTCACGTTTTTACCTGGAGGAACAGGCTGAGGAGGAGGAGGAGGAGGAGGAGGAGGTGGTGGTGGTGGTGCTTGCTTGTGTTTGCCCAAGCTGAACTTTTTCCAGAACTTCTTTTCTTTGGACCCTATAGTCATTACGTAGGCATAAGAAGCCAAAGAAAAGGAATGGAGTGGGTTAACGTCTAAATGACCGAGAAAAAAAAAAAGGAAGACTAAGAGAATGAAAAGGAAAAAAAAACGAGTGGTTTAATCTCGGTCAGGAACTCCGACGAAAAGAAAGAGCATCTGTTCATTTCTGTCATTGACGCGCTTATCACGATATGGTAACAAATGATCTTGAACGTGGCTTGCCAAAACTTGTAACCTAGACTTACATGTTTTAGGTTGCTTGGGCATACTCTATCCGTTCCATCTATTGTGCGCAGACCATTTGACCGTACCCTCCTAAATTATAGCTATTTACGTGCTTGCCTTATATACGATGCTTTATTTGACAACATGTAACCGGATAGTGATTCATGGTGGTAACCGAGCTTACAAAAGTTTCAGGTGACCATTAACTTACTTTGTAAGAAGAATCGTTCCGAACCTCAGACTCCGTAAAGAAAATAAAATGATGTTCCTTCCAAGAACATCGCGCCATATACTGTTCTTATTTTTATATCCTTGTACCTTTTTGAGTGAAGAGAAGATAATGTTGACGGTTCCCGTCGGGAATGAGTAGGCCGAACATTACAGGGGCCTCGGCTCACCATATTGGGTTTTGTCCAACAAACATAGTCTTTTTTAGCTATTCAGGAAGCTGTATATAAAAGGCATGACAGGCTCAGCTAACAGTTTTTACAACCAGAAAATGGAACAATTCTCTAACTGCCTACCATAGATATCGTGATAATCGTCCTTGGCAGCAGTAATAGCAAGGCGTGTTTGTTTAGTTTGTCAACAGCATGGTTGCCATAGAACCATAACTAATTTTGGAAAACTGGCGTATGACCTATGATTTTCTGTTGCCAACTCACCTCCTAACTCTGCAGAATAGAACTGGATACTCTTCTGTGTTGCCGTTGTACCTCCATCGATCATGCAACAAGGCAAGGTTGTAACACAATCCATAAACTGATGGAAAAAGGTTGAATCTTCCTCTCTCAGCACCAAGCTAAAATAGATATTCTTTAATGCTGTTGCGATAATTTACGATATTCTACTTATATCTCATAGATATCTGTACACGTGGTATTGAAAGCAAATGTATGTACAAGTTAACTGCTGAAGAATAAGTATACAGTACAGATAGGATATTCAAGTTGATATGATTCGTGCAAATAGATGCACCAGCAAACTAAAACTATGTTACATGTAACTAGATTTACCGAATCTGATAGAATAAACCATCGCTGGAAGTGCAAAGATAGACATAAGTTTGTCGTAGGAAAAAACATTGGATCACAGTGGCTATGCTGTAAAAAGCTAACTATAGAACAAGGGCTTTTTTTTTATTAAAAAAGGTGATAATAAAAAAGGAATAAAGCAATGGAAAGTGTAAGACTATACTGCAAATCAATGATCGCGACCAATGCGCATACTAAGGTATCCTGCAATCCCAACCATGACAGCACCAGTTCTTAGAACCACGCCGATGGCTCCAGGAGGTGCATCGGATTCACTGTCTAAATCTTTTTTCTCCAGGAAGTGAAATATAATGCTGCTGAAGAAAGTTACAAGAAATTGAGGTAAAACCAGGTACACATTGTGTATACCAAGCAAAATACCAGCCGATGGTTCATCTTTGGACCGAGCATAGCTCTCCTCAAACGAATTATGGCTAACGGCTGACGATGGTTCTTCTTCCTCGATCTGACCTTCAATCGGCTTTGCTTGCATCTCAATTTCATCTTCCATACCATCAGCGACTGAATCCACACGTTCGATTAGGTGGTAAATTCCGCCATCCGCACCGATACCTGCTCTACCCGCCGCTAAGCTGAGTCTGGAAGCCATCTCCTGATCAGGAACCGTCAATTGGTGGGGTTCATGCTGTTGTATAGTTGAACGCTCAGATTCCCTCTGTGATATGTATTCACCCAGGAGAGAAAACGGTGCCCACATCGCGATAGCCCCGCTGATACCACATATACCAATGATAAATGATGCCGCGGCAACGCTAGATACAATCATAGTACTAAGCATAGCAAAGCAAAAGATAAAATGGCTAAGTGTCCAAGCTCGGGGAAGAGTGAGCCATCTGATTTTCAGCTTTTGTAAAGGGTTCACCATAAAGTGTTTTCCACCTAATCGAAAACTAATCGGGGATCTGGGCGACGATGGTGTTCCATTTGATGATGGCGACACAATAAGTGGTAAAAGAAAAGACCCACCAAGAGCGACTAGAGAATAGACAAGAAAAGCAAATGACCCCGCTCGAGTTGCTTGCCCAACTGCGTCATCTTCGTTATTGGTAGGATCTTTCAATGCGACCTGATCGTATATCTCCGCTACCCATGTAGTCGAATAAAATAAAAATGGAAACCATCCAAACCACGCAAACAGCTGGACGTTGCATATTTGTTGAATAGGTTTTGGCAAATGCCAAAAGTGCTTGAAAATAGCAGAGAGAGCTTGAAATGACAAGCCACTTCTATAAAGCTCTCTCCTTTGAATATGAAATTAGTTCGTCATTTTAATGGTAACAATACAGATAGCTTACCGGGATTCTTTTATCAGAATCTTTTCCTGCACCGAATAGCACGTGACAAGATCACATGTCAACAGAACAATCGATGCAAAGACGCATAAAACTTTGAGCTGGGTATTTCCAAAGAATGGAAATATTGCGACAAGGTCAGCATAGCCCCTGAAGGACAATGGTAAGGATAAATGCAAAACAACACGACAACTGCTTACATGAAATATCCTGCCACGTTACCTAATCCTATCATCCGCCCAGCCCATGCAGTCCCATCTTCCTGTTGTGAAGGAGGTAGAGAGTCTACTAGCAATGCTCTACATGAAGCCTGGACTACAGATCTTTAGTGGATGTGCAATTCCTATGCATACTACTTACCACAATTGATGCTAAAGTCCAAAACATAAATTGCGGCAACAGCGATGCCGATAGACACACTCTTGAACTAATAAGAATGTGTTAATTCCCTGTGTATCTTCCAAATATGCATGTTACCAATGATGCTTCATTAGAACCTGTAAAAATCTCTGCAATCTCTCTTGTCCACCCAATAACCAGAAGATTTAATACTACGGCAATACTGCCCCCAATGATGAATGGCCTTCGTCTACCCAAGCTGGATGCACATCGATCGGACAGAGCACCAACAATTGGTTGCATAACGAGACCTAATAATCATTAAATATAAGCAATAAAAGCCATCAATGATGTAACGGGTGAAATTACCCGACAAGGGTCCCGCTATCCACACAAGTGACATCTTGGATTTTGATAATCCCAGCGACAAAAGATACGGCGTACCTACAAAGTTTCAATTTGTATATAAGTGAATATGTGTTTGTCGAAACGAACAAACCATATGCCATTTCAACGGCCCCTGAAAGGCATAATATACATGTATTAATGCAAGATATGGACAGCAGTAGCATGCTTACATGTGAATTGAAGTCTAGAAAACACAGAGAACACATTTAGTTCTGTTAACATTCACAGTCAAGTAAATAGTTACCCTGCCAAGCATATAGTTAGAAATACGATTTTCCACAATTTGCCTGGTCCCCTGATAAAGGCTGTCCCTTTGAATGATTGAGTCGGTGAGTGCCCAAGCATTGGATCTTCCGGTTGATCTCCATAGTCTTCTTCCTCAATGCGAGACGCATACATTCCACCATTAGAGGAATGAGATGTGTTTTGAGATGTACTAATGTACGATGCATCGTTATGTGAACCAGTCCCTTCATTCTCGAAAGGACTTCGTGCAGTGGACACCGCGACGGTAACCTAATCAATAATGCACATGTGAACATACCGCCAAAGCGCAAAACATTGCAAGTACCCAAACCTACATACCATGGCTGCGAAGCAATTGTGTTGTGACGATGTTCAATTGATGCTACCAACGGAGTTTTGTGTCTTCTCTTTTCGTTATGCAGTCGCCGGTGGAGCTTTTTTGCGTCATAAGAACCCGCCTCTCGGTGTTTGAAATCAAATGAAAACCTTGTTGGCCCGCACGCTTTTTCTTCCACATATCCCAAAGGCAACTAAGAGAGAAATGACAACTGGTCATATTATTCCTGAAAATGCCAGTAACGGCGAGATCCCGGTGCGAGAAACCGTTTCAACTTCCTCGCTGTCGGAATGCCATAATTGCGACGGCCACATCAGTCTGAAAAGGAGTAAGTCATGACTATGCAAAACGTGCCGACAAAGAAACCAGCGAGAGCAGGAAAGGATCAAAAAGCAGAAAATTAGGGCGATATCAGAGGAATTAATAAAAGAGCAGTTTTATGTGACAGTAGGCTGTGAGTTGGCATTGAGAAACAAAAAAAAAATCGTCAGAGGAACGTTCGCTTTCCTTAGTTGCTGCTGTCGTATCAATCTTGGATCTGAAATAACTGCACAAGATCACTCGAGGATGATAGATGTGGATGCGAATAACATAGAAAAGATAGATGGTGTTTTATTGCTGTGCAGCTGCCCTTTTTATATTCTATTCTGTTATGTCTATAATGTAATCGGCTTTGGTGATCTGATGCCAAAAGGAATGTGTATACGCGTTCTGGAGGACGTCTATTGTTTTTGGACAAAGACCGAGGAGTCAAGGAGTTGCCATGTTGGGATTTCGAGTGGTCGTGTTACTCGATCCAAAAGCGGTGCATGAGTGATACAATGCGACCCTGCACATTCTTTACAGTGCCAACCGCTCAGAATGACATATGTCACCAATTCATTAACAAGTAGTGCTGTGGAAGCAAAAACATTATATAGTCTATGCCACAAACAGACAATAAAGGAAACGACTGATTTTATGCCCATTGAAAAATCTGATTTCTGTTCATTGCCCATGACAAGTATAATAGGATTTCCTGAAATGGAGAAGTCTGTAACTGGTGCCGCATCACAGACAAGCCAAATCACAGTTTTGCTGGCTTCCACGATAGAAGCTTCCTGCTATCCAAGAACTATTGAAACACTTGGACCATATGATGAAATGGATCTTGATTTGGCAACGGTTCTGAACATGGGTTTTCGATGTCAACCAGGCGTGCTTGAAGCAATCTCTGAACTATTTACCGGCTCTATAATTCATTGTCAGCAAACAGTTTTTCTACTTACGTGTGAGTCGTACAGTCGCCATGCATACCTAGATCTCCATACTGAATCCTCCAACCAATCTTTGCCAACACCAGGCTCGAAATATCCATTTGTTTTCTGTGGGGTTATTCGCGAAGCAGACGCTGGCAAACGTAAGAACAAGCTTATCATTGGGTCATCAACAATGAATGTCCTGATAACAAGTTTAGTAATCATCCAGCGAGACCATGATGTAATCATCGTTGGGCCAGAAACGACTGTAGATGCATTGTCAGTTATACCAGAAATAGCAGCAATATTTTTGCGCAGTAATCAAGTCGAAAAGTTCAAAAACTTTGATTCAAGAAAAAGGAGCGCTTGTGAGATCTGCTAATTTGAATAACGCTCGACAACTGACAACAGGCTTTGATCATCCTTTGAGTTTTCGAACGTTACGAGCCACATTGTCTTTCTTTTGTGACACTTTACACATGCCCACAACTATTCTCACTTACTGTGATACACCTCATCATAGTGGCTATGGTGCAAGCGCGATCTCAAATACCAAGCTGGCCTCAAATTTTTTACAGACAATCGCAATTACAGTGATCAACAATAAACAGCTGGAGCTCAAAGATTTCTCAGTTTTTTTTCAGCATGTATGGTAACCTTGACTCAGCAAAAATGAACGCAAAGTCCTGCAAACCGTTACACGAAGCTGTAGATGCTTTGCGAAGGTATCTTAATGATTATTCAAGCCCACGAGAACGTTCCTCTCATTTTACTCTACTCTGCTTACAACCGTGCTGTTGAAACTTCAAATGCCGAGAGCTTGTTTGTCCTCTCTTAGCCTTACGAACAGCCCCAATTCTACGAGGCATTGTTGTATCGGTGTAAAAGTAAGTATTACTGATAAAATGCTGTCAAGCTGGTACGAACGAGAATACGTGAGATTGTTGTATATCCTTCATTAGAACGGGTTAAAGTTCCCTTTTATTTTTTTTTGTGTGTAGAATGATTTATTTGTGCCGTTATGTGCGGTCACATGTGTAATGCTATTTAGTGTGTCATTGAATTTTCTATGCTAGTACGCCGGATGAGTAAAAGGGCCTTAGCGGTTATATGAGTAGCGTGAAAGGTTGTGTTGTTGAAGACGAAATCCCAATGGGCGTGCCAGATGGTGGTGGTGACACAAGCGATGAAGGAATAGAAATCAATTTGGACGTGTGGATGGAGAAGGAGTGGGGAAGGGTTGACGGCGAAAATGTGCGCGGAAATAAGAGAAGAAGGAGAGAGAAGGAGCTTGCGTGCGAGACGAGCCCATATGGCTTGTTTCGGTGGACACGACCACAGTAGATGTTCGCGTGTTTCTTCTTGGTCACAAATGGGACAATTGGCCGTCGGAAATTTGTTGGGGGCTATATTGTGCAAACGAGAACGAAGTTCCCTTTTATATGATATCTCAAGTAAAATTAGTTCGATATACCGATTGTAACTGAGTTCAACATTTGTACGTGGATACCAGCTGTGGCATGCTCTCCACAAGATATTCTAAATCTTCAACAGCAATTTTGCCCCCATTCTTCTTTAAGGGCGGCAATGAGCTGCATGGTATTATGAATATGATGTCTTAGGTCAGCGATATGCCTCTCTAGGGTATCTCGTACTTGCTCAATGGGGTTGAGATCCGGGCTTTGGGCGGACCACTTCATTCCACTTTCTAACCTCTCTTCCAGTATGACAAGTTGCATTGTCCTCCTGGAAAATAAAGTCAGAATCTTCCTCTTCCATAGTCTGTTGAAGCCATGGGAGGGAATGGTCTTGCAGGCACTTTATGTAGGCCTCTTGGTTGATCTTCCCATGCATGTCCACAAAATGTCCAAGTCCGCCAGCCCAAGAACATCTCAAACCATCACTGAACCAACACCATACTTCCTTGGTCGATACCTGATGCACTTTCTAGGCCTCTACCTCGATCTATCATAATTTCACGCGTTTCTGGGGGCGTTTGCACAATATGGCGTTCCTGAACTGTTCATCTTCGCGTCTGATTACTCTTACACCGGAATCGTTGCATCGACAGACCATGTAGCGCGATCCATCGCACTATACCACATGCCACCATTGCTCCCTATCCAATTGGCATGATTCAAAGCAAATTTCAGTTGGTGCTGCTTGCGTTTAGGGGTAAGGAGACGATTCTCGGCAGGGTTTCGAGACAGAAAGTCTTCTTCGCGAAGGTACCTTCTGATCGTGTTTAACTGCACCCTAGTTCCAGCGGCTGCCATTACCGCTTGGTGATAACTAAACGGCTCTTTTGGGTTGCGTTTGACGCTCAAACGGAGCCGTTAACGTTCGATGCACTAAGCTTTTTGGGTCTCGCAGGTCTGCTCTTAGTGTCCGTAGTCCCCTTTTTTTTTCACCGTCTGATTATATCGGCAACTGTACTCTTCGGAATATCCATGTGTATGGAAATGACATTGAGCGAAACATTATAGCGATGGAGAGCAATGATGCCGCCGCGCTTGAAATCTGTCAACTCTCTTCGGGAAGTCTTGCCCATATATAGTATTGCGCGTAGTTATTATTGGTTTGGTTTCAAAGTGAAGGAGAAAAAGCGAATTGAAAGTGGAGACGAGTATTCGTATAATAATTATGATTGGACGGAACTTTGCAACGCCGCGGTTCTTCGTGGTGTCGCAGTCCGTGACTGTCTTTTATTTGCGGGAAAAAAAGAAAAAAAAGTTACGAGCATTTCAAGCCTTCCGAAACACCATGATCTCTGCGATACACTGGATCCGCAAAGGGGTTGCCGCTCAACACCCTGAGAAATATAATCTTGACGACAAGGAATATGACAGAATCAGCAAACTTGCCGCTGAACAGCTGGAGGATGCCAAAGAAGACTTGCAGGAAGCTATGGCAGTTGACCAAGAAATGACCACCGCGTACGTTATTCTTGTAAATGCGATCATAGTGATACTGACCATGTCCACAGACCTTCCCAAAACAAAAATGATTTAGCTGAATATAACCTGGATACATACGACGAAGAAATTGAAGCCGATAAGAAGAAGAGTAAGCTATTACTTATTTTCTATATGAATATTAACTTTTTGGAAAGAGGTTGGCATTTTTTCCAAGATGAAGGATCTTGCATACTATGATAATGAAGTCGAAGATCCCTATATTACATTGAAAAACTCTGTGGATGAAGCCGAGGAACGTGAGGAGATGGAAATTTTACCAACAGATAACCTCTTGTTGGCTGCAAAAACCGAAGATGATATTTCGCATTTGGAAGTTCATGTGTACGAAGAAGACTCAGACAATATCTACGTGCATCACGACATTATGCTGCCGTCCTTCCCATTGTGCTTGGAGTGGCTAGATTTCCATACTGGATCGAAGCTGGGTCAAGAAGGCAGTGGCAACTATGTGGCCATTGGTACATTTGAACCTGATATTGAAATTTGGAATCTGGATACTGTCGATACCATGTTCCCTGAAACTATTCTTGGACACACCGACAAGTCCAAAAAGAGAAAGAAGAAGGTGAATAATGAATATCACGTTGATGCTATCATGGGATTGTCCTGGAATAAGAATCACAGGTAAAAGGACTTGTAACGGGGAATTATTAGAAGACTAAATTAGGATGTAGAAACTTTATTCTGTCTTCGTCTGCGGATACTACAGTCAAACTGTGGGATTTGACTACATCTAAGTGCGCCCAGTCCTATTCTCATCATCAAGACAAGGTCCAATCTGTCTCATGGCATCCAGTTGAAGCCACTGTATTCATTACTGGCTCTTATGACAAATCTGTGTGTGCACTTGATGCAAGGTCACCTGGACAGTGTACGAGATGGCAACTTCAGAGCGATGTTGAAGCTTTACGCTGGGATCCTCACAATCCTACCAACTTCTACGTTGCTTTGGAGAATGGTATTGTGCAGTATTACGATGTTCGTGCGATCGATGGAACAGCTGGCGGAAAGCCATTGTTCACACTTCAGGCTCATGATGATGCCGTGAGTGCATTGGATGTCAATCCATTGATTCCTGGCTGCATCGCAACTGGAAGTACCGACAAGTTTGTGAAGGTGTGGAATACTGTCAATAACCAACCAAGTATGGTCACTAGCAGAAATTTTGAATTGGTAAGCGATTGTGCAGGAAAGTATAAATTGTATTAACTGGTTTAATTAGGGTCGCATTTTCTCCACCCAGTTTTGTCCAGATTCTCCATTCCAGCTCGCAATAGCCGGATCAAATGGTAGCTTGCATGTGTGGGACATGTCTACAAATGCTGGTGTAAGACAATCATTCCGTAACGTTAATCCAGCATTTGCGCAGACAGTTGAAGAGGTAATTACCTAACGCTGCTTGAAATTGTTTTTATTTACACATATTACAGAAAAAACCTATCACCCTTGCTAATGATGAAGAGGAAGAAAGTGACGAGGAAGTTGCAGAGGCTGGCGTAAATGAGAACGAGAGTGAAGATGATATGGAAGAAGACGATTTTGTGTAAATGCATTTCATACTAGATGTAAAATAGAAAAATAATTGTGCCATCAACACAAAATATCTCATTGCAACCTCATATCTCATCGTAAACTGGCTTGTATCTATCGCGTTTTAACACAGAAAGACAGCTAAAATTCTCTGTGGGGGCAATGGAAATATGGTACTGTCAAATTATTGATAATGCATCTTTCCAGACATCTAATCGTTCCAGCTCTAACGTAAAGAAAACCTCAATCAGCGCAGCTTTGTAACAGCATGCGATTATACTCATAGGTTCCATCTTTTCATCTGACAAACACGGGGTCGCTGTATATATTGGTTTCAAAGAATATAGTCATAAGTGTAACTTAACAATGCAGATTAAACTCTGGTTCGACTTTCACGCGGCAAAAACTAACAAACCGCGTTAGACTCAGCATAATTCAATCCTCGTCCATGCTCTTACTCTAGCGAAAACAGGATTACACAAGATAGGTCCAATAATCGGTAACCGTTTGAGGAACCCGAAGATGACCGGGAAGAAATCACTAAAATGAAAAGATACATTAACTTATTTGTGTCTGAAAATACTCTTACTTACCCAAACAGATTCAGGAAACCAAAGATTTCGAAAATAAAACCAAGGAAGGGGTATTTAAATAAAACAAGTAGAATTCCTCCTAAAAAGCAAATCGATCCGCGCAGTTTTTCGCGTCTTGTGAAGAATACAAGTGTGCTTCGTGGACCAATAATGGTAGCAATACCGCTAAGGAATAGGATCTGAAGAAAGGAAGAAGATGAATTCGTTGTTTCCACGGCTGTTTCACCCGACTTACGTTACCGATCGCCAGTAGACCAGAATCAAACAGTAACATCACGCCCAACGCCATAAAGAACACACCAAACGCAGTCAAACCAACGCCAATCTCTAATAAACTTTAGCATGAGTAATTATGTTTAGTGAATCAGTTTGCAATGGTTACTTTGTGTATCGCTTAACCACATGTTGAAAGATGACTGGATATCGGTCGAAGTCTGCCAGAACTCTCATTTTGGAGGATCCACAATTCGCATCCCGCCACGTATAACAGTCACGTAACCTTGTTTCTCAGACTGGTCGCAATTCTGTCACCCATGAAGTACTCCATTTGGAGCCAACGCAGAAATGATATGCACCTCCCACAAAACATTTTAACCAACCGCGCGAAGACATTAGTGATTGCCCGCAAATAAACAGGGAAAAATTGTATTTTCAAATGTTAAATATGCAACTACTATATGATGTTATTCACGAAGTGATGTCTATTAAAGTTTTCTTTTGACCAAGCAAAGAAGAGTATAATTCTTCTGTCATTTCGTCGTGCCAGGCACCGGCTGGTATTGGTGCCATGAAATTTTGGATTTTTTCATGTACTTCAAATCTAAATTGACCAGTTTGATTAGTCTTTTAGAGGAAAAAATCGCATTTCCTACCTTAATTTTCGTCCTTTGCTGGCTTTTTGATCTACCGACTTTTTCTTCTTGGAATCTGTCTTTTTACTGGCAGCCCACCTCATGCCAATTGCCAACGGATCATCTGTATCCACCATACGTGATTCAATTAATTCACGCAATTGTTGTTGGTAGAAATCATTATCGTCAAAGATTTCAACGTCGTAGCGGCTCAGATGGCGATCAACCTTTGTGTTTGTTTCACTATCCTCGTTATCCTTCTCTCCTTCCTCTACCTGTAATTCCGTTAATTTCATCAAACCCTTTGTGTTACTGAACTTACTTTGCCGAGAATCTTGTACTCTGTTCTTTGCAATTGTGTCCTCTTTATTAACTTCTCCTTGTCACTCATCATGTTCTCGACTTGTGTCAAGATGTTCTGCTTGGCATCAGTACTGTCTCTACATGCGCCGGATTATTTTCATACCTGATCAAATGCTTTGAACTTTTTGTTCAAACGGGCACCAGAGGCAGCCTGCACCTTATTACTCCATTTCTCCAAAGTAGCATTGCGGTAGGGTATGAATCTGTGTTGCGGATCAGCCTCAGGAAAAAATGCCTCGGAAAACTTACACATCGTTAACTTGCGAAATATCGTCCCACAATTTCTCGACGTATTCGTCATCGTCGTCAAGATATCTTTTCCGGCTATTCCAAGACTTGTCTCCAAGATCAATTGCATCATTTTCTCCAAGTAGTCCCGTTCGCAGCTCCATAAGATCGTCCATGATCTCACGCACCTCTGCTTTTGCTGCATCAAGGTCTCTTTCAATGCCCTCTTCTCTAGCCAAAAAATCTGGCCAAACATCGTACTATACTGGTGTAAGCCACTATTGTGAAGATCATTGTGTACCTGTGGTAGCTGGTTTGCAGTCTCCAAGATTTTCTGAACACGGATTCGGCTTTCCAGAAAGTTTTCCCATAATGTCTAGTATATTCATTGTTAGAATACGCATCGTTTTCAAAATTTGAATCCAGTACCAGCTGCTGTCGAACATGTTGACCTTTCTCGACATCTCCTTGAGCGCTTTTAGACATTTGTGAAATCATCGCCCTGCATTTAAATATTAATCACCATGATCCCTTCTTCCCCTAACAACTCGCACCTTTCTTCTTCTTCAATTTTTCGGAGCTCTTCTTTGATATCTGTTTCCTCTGTTTCCTCTGCCTCCTCATCCTCATCCTCGTCCTCCTGGCTGTCTGATTGTGCTAGTTCCTGATCGTCCTCTTCAGCTTCAAATTCATTGATATCTTCGTCCTCGTCACTGCCTTCGGTATCAATAGTGTTTTCATACTGCATTACTTCCTCCTCGTCGTCGGAATAGATATCTTTACGGCTAGTTTGCTTTCCCGAGTAGCGAGGATCGTCCAGTAAAAAGTGTTGGCTTCGTAAAGAGCTTTTCCCAACAGATACATAATGTTCGCGCCCATCATGTTCTTGTTGGGCTTCCTCATCGCTCTCGATGTGGACATTGTCGTTTAATGGTTCAATAAGATCCTCGGGATCATAGTCTAAAATGCATCAGAAAAGTCAACTTCAATCAGATCATGCAAAATACCTTTTGGCACAGTCGTATCAAGATCCGCTATCTGGTCTGCAAGCGATTTTTCTAAAATAGCAATGGTAAGTATAAGTATTCATTTTTGTGTGGCAGCTCTTACTTGATGGCATGGCTCGTTAGAGTGGTGCTCACTCCACAGTGGTTCCTTTTTTTTTGTACGTCCCGGTGGCTTAGGTGACCGCTCAATCGTTTTGCATGAATCCCGAATCTCCAAAAGAAGGCTCACTACTGTTGTTGACTATGAATAAATTTATAATGTGTAAGAGAATTCACTTTATATCCTACATTTACTACTTGTTCTCAGTTCCAAGTGAAAAAAAAAATAGATACGGGAGTTTACAAGAGATTTTGCGGTGTTAAATATTATTCTTTCCCTGTATCCACCACCTGTCAAACCATAGCATGTACTGTATTTTGCGGCAAATTTTACGTTCATTGAAGAATCTATTTGCACTATCATCAGAATCATGAAATTTTGCGTTTGTTACTTATTGAAGGATACTTACCATTTGGATCAAGGTCAAGATTGAATGTGGAAACACAAGCATGTGATATTAACAAGCTGAAAAATGAGATCCCGTGTCTTACCAGTGTACTGTAAGAATCTAAATCCTTGTTGAAAAGAATCTGCATTCGTAGTGGAAATGAGCTTACTGGGGCGTAAAAACGGCGGTGGCCGACCTTGACCATCCCATGCGGATGTAGCTGTTCTGAACATATTTTTTGCTGCGTTCACGTCGCGTTGCCACAGCATCCGACAGTGATTACAAACTAGGATGTTGTGGTAACAAACACCACCGTGGGCCGTAAGCTTGCTCAGAGCATTAGTGTTGCAACCAGGACATATCTGAAATTCGTACAATTTGTTAGCTGGTTCATATGTGATCCTGTTACCTTTGATGTTCGGAATTCATCTATTTTGATGGCTAGCAAATCGCCTCGACGTTCTCTTGTTTTTATCATTCTCCATAAAACCCCCATGGCTCCAGCCTGATGTCCTTTATACTTGTTTTTGTTTTTCCGTCCATGTCGTCGCCAAAGATTATTAAGGGCATCTTGTCTTTTGGCATTGCCTCCCACTTGGTGGGGTCCAATAATGAAGGCCCTTTCTGTTGGGCAGGGTTGACCTCATTGCAGATATAGGAGGAGCAGGTCGGGCGGTTCCTCTGATATAACATGTTAATAAAGTTAGAATTATCGTCATTTACTAACAGCCCCAAGTATGCTTTCGTCCTCCTTGTTCCATTTCTTTTTTCGTTTCTGATGACGGATCTTTCTGGTGCGTTTTGTATTTTTACGCTTGGACCTGTTATAATTCTTTCCTCCATTAACCAACACATTGGCGATCTCTTCGCGCACTCGCTGACGTCCCTGATAGTTATGAAAACGATTTATGGCAGTCTCGGGCTCATAGAACTCAAATAGCATGTTCATGTGTTCCAAATTTTTGTAAGAACTTTGAAGACTCTGCTACGTTTTTAGCATTCCAAAAGGTTGGTTACAGTAACTTCAAATAACCACAATGACTTCAACGTTTTAGTAACAGCTTGAAGATCTTTCATTTTTTATTTATTTTAGGGATGTTCTTTAACGTATGCGTACGCACAAAATGGAGTATACTTCCTGTTCTAATGACCTTTGTTTTCCTTGGGTCTCGCCGATTCCAGACGAAGCATAATCAATAATATACATCCAGTAAAAATTATTTGTTTCCTTTGGAATAAAAGTTGCTTGTCACCTGTACAATACAGGAGACTTGCAAACCCTGTGAAAGGAAAGCTCGATTTTTCTATCACCTTGCAAAGATTTCGAAGTCAGCACAACATAATCTTTCCATCCAACGCAAAGTCACATGCAAGGTACCATAGCCAAAAAGAGGAACGGAACAAAGGATGTTCACAGAAAAAAAAGGAGAAGAAAAGTGCAGCACCAACGGCAATTGTCTTCCCAAATCAAAGCTTACGTGAGGGCTAATATACAGGGGGGAGCAGGAAAAGTAGTAATAGTGTGATAACGGATGCAAAGACAGTGACTTAGTAATTAGTAGGGACCATGGTGCAATGAAACCAATAGCGCGAGCGCGAAAAGCTCGTAGTGACGCTTCACTTCATAAGCCAGATTTAGTGAATATAGCATTGATGTCAATGCTAATAGTAACATAGGAGGAGTTGGATGCGTGGGAAATTCTTTTTCGTGTAGCTAGCCATCGAGTCTCTACAGATAGGTTGTAATTAGGTTCGACGATTCCTTGTAGGACCGTATGGTAGTGCTTGAGCATGGATAGAATGTCTCGTGTCTCCTCAAAATGTTTCACGTTGCCAAGGCAAAGAGACAGGGTGAGGCCGCTAAAATATTTGGGGGCAGTACCCCACGGAAGTGTCCGACGAAAAAGTGACCACAAAAAAGTATCAATTGTGAAGACACGTGGATTTGTCATTAAATGTAATCAAAAGCGTTGGATACAACGCAAAAGAGGGGAAAGACCAGTAATCGGTCGCCCAGCAACGATCCATGAAACAGAGGCAATAGGACTTCAGTGTCAAGGTTTTTTTATGTTTCATAGGTTTTAACCTTTAGGACTGCTTTGTATCACATGCGGTAAAAGGCTGCCTTTTCCTTCTTCTTAGACTATACGTTATGGAGAACACTACGCTACCGATAATACAAGCGTCACAAGTTAATGCGTTTACCAGTTTACCTAACTGTTCTGATCCAAATGATGTGAGCCGATACCGATATACCAACAACCCTGTAGTGGAAAACCCTATTGAATTATGCATGGATATACTTAACAAGGTCATTGCTTCACGAGTATACTTTGTCGTTGCCTGTGTTAATGCAATATTTGTCATCGTGACGACGGCATTGCTGGTGCGAGAGGCAGCCAACATTGAGCCTTTCTTTACTGATACCGAGGTTGGTGAACGAATAACTTCCGAACAAAACCGGCGAAAGATGTCCTTAAGCCAACGACGCAGCTCTTTACGGAAACGAAGTATTTATGGAACATGCTTGGGCGCTTTGGGCCATTTGATTTTTAGCACGGTGGTTCTTATGGCGCAAAGTTTTAATTCGCGCGTTGCTTGCAATTTCCTGCTTTGGGGCGCTCTCATTGGTGGCTATACGTGGGTGTTTTCTCTATGCACTCGAGTCTACAGACTTCGATTCCTCATCCGGTTAAACCAGATGAAAACACGCTTTATGCAGCTAACAAAAGCAGAAAGAGACGCATATCAGAATGATCCGGAATATCAGTGGTTTATCAAGCACCGGTATGGGACAATCTCCAGTCGGCTTATTCTTGCATTTTTTGTGGGACTGGTATCCCTTATTGTCATATGCGTAGCTAGTGAGGTTGGCAGCATTCGCGATAAGGGGGTTCATTGTCAATATTACTGGGGAAACTTCCTCCTCGTAGCCTTCAATGGTTCGTTTTTTCTTATTATTGCACCAATTATCGTGTGGAGTGTACGACGATACAAAGATGCGCATGGTATTCGCCGAGAAATGTTGGTAGATGTTGCGGTCAGCGTACCATGTTTTGCGATGTTCATTGTATGGATGACCAGATTCGACCCACCGACAGAGGGTGTTGATGACTATCTCCATCGTATGTTCCTGGCTGGAAACTGGGTCGTTTTTTTTATGACTGGTTGCCACATCATGTCTGTTGTCGTGCCACTGAGTAGTACACTACGTATCCGATTTCTCAAAGATTTACCAACATATGATTTCACCGTGGGGACCAGCACCGAGTCGTTGACCGACACGCAGAGTCATCACCATCGACCAAGTGATCAGCCTGTGGTACATGCGAGTAGAGACCCCGCTGTCGATTTCCCATTGGAGCTTACGGCAGAGTCTTTGAAGAACGCCCTTTCGTATGAAGGCACTTTGGCACGACTTCGTTCGCTAGCGATACAGGACTTTAGCTCTGAGAACATACTTTTTTATGAAAAATACCTAAACCTTGTTGACAAGGTGAAGCTACAAGTTGCACAGACGCGACAATCCTTGCCCGATTCCAAGACGTCTTCTTCATCGAGTAGTCAAGCATCTGTGGAAAAGGATGACATAATGAAAACGCCTATTGGAGACGATCTACTGGACGATTTTATTGAATTTTATCAATCATTTGTTTGCGAAGAAGCACCTCTTCAAGTTAATATATCATACAAAGCACGGAAAGTCATCGATGATGTTTTTCGACCTTTGATTGGAGACAAAAAAGATGCCACACTAGATCGGAGAAAATCATCAGCTCCTGACTCACGTATCAATGTCTTCGACAATGCCCTAACCCGTCATCCGAAAACAGCACCGAAAGACAATTCCTTGGAAAAGCCTGCCATGGCGCAAGTCTCATCCCCAAATAATGGTTCCCGTCCTGTTGTAACTCTTCAAGTCTTTGAAGGCGCTCAGAAAGAAACGTTTTGGAATATATTTGCTAGTGTTTTCCCTAAACTTGTAACTGATTACAAAAATCGGAATATATGACCAATATAACTTGCAAGTTTTCTCGATATGTTTGCCGATTCGCAAAGTCTTGCAGCCAAATCTGGCACAGTGTGAGCGATTGGTGATGAGTTTTAATGACAAAGCGATGTTGCGTCCAACGATCGATTGTACGCAAAACCCTGTAGTCCACTCAAAGAAACAGGGGATTCAATTACGTCGATTCACTTGTTATTTTCAGCCTTTATCTTTGTTCACCGGTTTTCAAGGAACCAGAGCACGGAAACAGCATGAAACTTTGAAATTAGGGATGCAAACTGCGGGATTTCTTTCCTAGTGATGTCTGTATGTAGGAAATTTTTTCTTTTTCTTTTTAGTTTGGGAGCAATTAAATACTAAATAAATTTTACGTCCATGGAAGGGCTTTCTTTGCGCTAAAAGGAGATAAATACGCGCCGTTAGTAAATAAGTTAGGCGGGAAATATATTTTACTTGCTTAACTTGGAAGAAGAGAGGCAGAGCTAGGTAGAGGTGAATACATAAGTTATTTCACCAAGAGTTTTCTTCGAGACAAATCTCTGTACAGCAATAACTCTGGTTTCCATCTACTCTTCCCACCAGCTATAGACAACTCTTATAATGGTCTCTTTGATGTGCTCCCTGTCGAACATAGCACCTCCTGCCCCACGAACGGAAGTGCAAAGTTTAACCGTTCAACCATCCTGCTCTCCATCCATTGCTCGATCAACGATACCATGATACGAACCACTTCCGCGCTTTTCTCAAATCCACTGGGAAATACCACATTCCGAACAAAGTATCCCATTCCTTGGGTAGTTGAAACTCAGCAGGGTTCCCCGTTCTTCCACCGTGGCTTAGAGGAAGAGCTGCCGTTGACACATCTCGGTTAGACTTCACAGCTGTTCGGTGATCCATTTTCACCAACCCTTCCAATCTTTGTATCTTTGTTACAACAAAAAAGCTTTTTAGTGCGATTAATGAAACTTTTTTTTCTCTTTTTAGGATAAACAACATTGTGTAAGATGCATTTTGTCAGGAATTTCTTTTCTAGGCGCTCTGCACTGTTGATAAACGTTCGTTTTGATCCACAAGATTAGCTGCCTTTTCGGCGAACTGCAACGCCAACACTTGCAGTCGGGATGGTTCAACCTGATGAAGGACAACACATTGCGAGACTTGATCCAGTGACGCCGACAGTTCCTCATTCCAGATAATCTTTGCAACAATGGCAGATACTCGAGACACTGGCAGGTCAAACATGCTAGATAACTGCGCCAAACCCAAGGTAGAGTAGTATGAAGCGTATGTGAAGAGATAAGTGCGAAGTCCTTCCTCCTGGATTTTTCGGACCAACATATCCTTGATTTGCTGAGTCTCTGGCATCAAATCCCAAACCTTGATTGCCAAGATGAAATCTCTGGCTCTCTCCCATTCACCTGATGCCAAAGCTTTAGCAGCACTCATGATGTGATCTCGTGTATTCTCGGGGGGACCAGCAAATGCCTGGCGCTCGTTGTAATCCAACAATCTTCGGAAGGGTCTGGAGATGAACTTCTTGTTACTTGGTCCGGCCTGTGCTTGTGCTGGGATTTCCAAAAGCATTGAGCTTGTCAAGAAGACACACTCGAGAAGTTCCAGGTTAATATGCATATGGAATGGCAATTGACGTTGTCGCTCAAGTTGATCTAATTCAGGTGTTGTCTGTTGACCGTAGCGCTGAGTCTGGACACCCTGTGCCAAAAGTTCCTTCACATGACCCGATCCTTGGATCTCTTGCAAGCAAGCATGTGCCTCCTTGATCAAACCTTCACGGAAAGCACACAGACCAATTTGCACCATAGCGCGGTTGTAAAGTGTTTGAGTGGCAACATCAGCCTGATGGATTGTCTCCTGCAAGTGAGACATCAACAACATATCACGAGCAGTGTAGAATTTCTTGTGCAACGCGTAATGGTAGATGTGGCAAAGCATGGCGCGTGTTCGCAACACAGAGGTGTTCTGGTTGTAAAGATAAGCACACAACTGATGGATCAACTGCGAGGGCTCCTCGGCACTGATAATCTCTGAACGAGTGTTCTCCGGCAGAAGGCCTCGGGAAATGTTTTCAATGGACTGAATGACTTGCTTGGGCTATACCATCGCACAATAAGGAATACTATTTCATTTTGATCGTTAAACTTTACCTTATAGTACAAATGCTCCAACCGTCGAACAACAACTCGTGCAATATTGTCCTTCATCTTGTATCGTTCGCTGTAAGCCTGGACACGCAACAAGCTGGCGTACAACGAAGGTTCATCACGAAGACGATCAATGTAATCGGTCGTATGAGGATCGATGTTCTGCAACGACTTCGTAAACTCGTCATCCAAACGTTCGACAAAGCTGACAATGGAACCACGAAGGTGGATTGTTTCTCCAGCAGCTGGTGTGACATCCTTGTCATCGTTGTCGTATTCCTCTGCATCCTCACGAATGACGAAAGACCCGTTCGTTTCCAAAATCTCAAGGAGAAGGTTTAATTCGTGCTCGGCCTTTTTCCAGACAGGGATAGGCATAAATCCAGCCATGCTGAGGTTGATGTCGAAGCGGGAAGAAATCAATGCCAGCAAGACAGAAATCTTTTGGAAAGGAGATTGAGCCTTGGTCAAAAGTGTCTCCAGAATAGCAGTCTGCTCTTCACGGTTGGTGCTCTGTTCGTTGAAGTGTGAGTAATTTTCTGTCGTATTAAAATAGTTTCTTCATCATTGTACCTTTTTACCACGGTTGTCAAGAACCTCTCGTAACTTGAGGAAGAAGTTCTCGCTTGTGAATTCAACTACAGACTTTCCATCCTTTCCTACGGTGGTGAAGCCGGCATCATCATCTTGATCCGCCACAGCCACCACCTTTTCCTTCTTTGTAAAGTTGTTCTTGATAATTGGCGCAGCTTCCTTCTTCTCTTCTTCCTCGCCCTTTCCAGCCATGAATGCTTCAGGGTCCTACCCATTTCTTGTTGATATATATTCAAATCAATCATGTAATTATTTACCTTCTTGTATGCCTCCACCAAGGGTTCATACTGCTTTCCAACCTTCTTCAACTTCTGCTTCATACCATTCATTGCCTTGTTATTTGCTGCGCTTAACTTCTTCTTTGTAGCCTTGTTATCTTGAACAAGGTTCTCAAGTTCAACAATAGTTTTAATGTAGTCTTTAGGAATAGGGATCTTGTCAAATCCGGATGTTGTCTTTGCAATGAAGACATTGAGTTTGTCGAATTCTGTTCAATGAATTAGAATGCTGTAAAGTACGATTTCCAATCGTTAGGCGTACCGGCAGAAATAAGACCCCAATCGCTATTCTTCTGACCGTTTTCAATGGCCTTGATAGAATTTTGCATAGCTTCAAGACGCTTGTCCTTCTGCGATTTCACTTGGCGCGCGCGACCAAGTTCATCGTCAGACTCATCTTCGGAATCAGTTCCAGCGCCCTTCAAGAATCGAGAGCGACTGGGTTGAGCCTCTTGCTGTTGTTCGTCTTCAGAACTTTCTTCGGCAGAGGAATCCAATTCCTCATCGGAGATGTAGGACTCGTTATCGGAGGAGTCGGTCTCAGATTCGCTGTCTGCTGAACGGAAGAAACGGGACATCGTAATCGGTCTAGTGGACTCGAGGCGAGATGAGAAAGCACCGTCAAACTTTTTTTTTTGGGCAAACAAAAAAAAATTGCCTGTCCTGTGACGTGGCTCCGTTCTGAGTATTTGATCTCCGTCCTTGAGGAGCAGCAGAAGGAGGTTGGCTGTCTACTGCTCAGAAAGAATGCTTGTTAATGGCAGTAGACACCAGAGAAAAAAAAGGAATGTACAGCTTTAGCTGACATTATTGAACTCACCAAGCTGACATCTATTACCAGGACGTGAAAAAAATAGAAAAGCCATGCTTAAGAAATCACCTAGGTAATATTAGCTATCGAAGAACGACATACAACAAAGGAACTGGCTTCAGCAACTAGTACGAATGTCTAAACTCTCGATACTACATTATTTTTAACAATCAATGTTGTTATGAAATATATTCATACATTATTGGTATTATGTTATTCCAGGAAATGCGGCGTTTCTTTTCGGAAAACGTGTATATACAATAGAGACGAAGTTGAGGAGTCATTGCTCTGGAGATCAAAGAAAATCTCGAGCTCGATATCGCGATAACTTCATAGTATTTTCCCCTTATTCCTTGCTTTGGCTATCTTATCACGGATATCACCTTATTCAAATATCCTTCATTGCCATACCTTCGCTTTCTGTTCAACTCTATCATTGACACTGCAGCTATCAATCACAGAGATATCCCTGAAAAGCTATACCAGCTCTGTTCTCAGAAATTTTATAGTAGACAAGAACCATGACTTGCAACACGCGGAATCGGCGTGAACATTAGGTGTTCGAGAAACTCGGCTATTGTCTGAAGTAGATGACAAACACGCTACGGCATAGATGAAGTTTCAGCACCTATGAACACGTGTGGCATCTGGTTTTAAGGAAGCACAACATATTTTACTATCTTCTTCGGCTTTTGCCTCTCCTTGACAGGCCAGGCGTATTAACTCATGTTCCGGCATCCGTCGCCATTGTGACCATGAATGAACAGGAATATCACATGTTCGTATTGCACTTAATAGTTCGATAGCTACTTTCAAGGGATACCTTACGGATTTGCTGCACCTAGAGGATGGCGGTGGCTGTGACAGCAGGCCTTTTTGTTCCTCCAAGCATTGTACGCGTGCGTTGTATAAAACTGCGGTAGAAGCATGATTATGTACACGACTGGAAGAAGTTGTACAAAGCTGTCGACAATCAAGTATAGCATTTTCTGATTTGACGGTGCGAATTAATGGAGTCAAGTGCGATATCCGATGGATGTCTATTGACGTTAATTATAATCGGTTGACACCTAACTTTTTTTTACGAGAAAAAGGCAGCATAAGGTACTATGGCAGCGGAATGTGGATATCTGTAGACCGCATAACCTAACTTTTACATCATGGGGACCGCAAACAAATCCTTCTTGGAAGCACAACGTTTCACTGAACCGTCCCCAACTGCTCAGTCACATTTTTCATCCGTTGTTGCCTTTTGGATCTTGGACGCTTGAAATGAACAACTTCAGCAACAAAAAACCTTTTCCGTCCGATTTGGCGCATGAGGTTTTACAAGAGGCCAAAGTAAAGGGGAATTTTGACGCCGCCGAAGCAATCTTCCAAAAACTGATTGCAATGCTTCACCTGACACCAGCTGCTGAAAGCCAAAATCTACACTCCAACCTTGTAGACAAGGATGTCTATGCATTTCGCAGAGCTATCGCCTCCCTTGTTCGATATTCTCCAAATCCTCAGAAAGCATTGGATTACGCTTGTTTCTTTTTACGTGACATCAAAGAACCAATTCGCGATGCACAGACAGAAGGTCGCGTGCTTATCAATCTTATATACCATTACGCGAACTCTAACGAAGAGCAGTACTTAAAGGACGGAATTGATTTTGTACAGGAAGGGCTAGCGCGTGGCCTACAAAAGGACAAAACTCCAGGACTTCGTATCGGCCGTACTGAGGCACAAGGAGATGTATTCCTGAGTGTGTGTAAAAATATTCTAAAATACCATGGACTCTTTATTGTCGATGGCAAGTTACGAACGAAACCACACTGATCATCCCGTCTCCCCTGTAACATAATATACCATCTTTCTGAATTCTTGTCTTTATTGTGTGAAACTCATGTAACGTTAACGACAATTTTACCCATCGATTGGTTGCTTTCGAGATATTCATGGCATTTAACAATATCTTCCCAGTTAAACTCCTTGTCTATGAACAACTTGAGTGCACCATCCTTCTTAGCAAGATGACCGAGAACGACATCTTCGTAAAGCGCATCACGTAATTTGGTCTGATATTCGACTGTACGACTTCTCAACGCAGATCCTTCAATCTACAACACCCATGAGTTTCTCCGACTGGTCTGCATTGCCACTTACTCTTAGTCGCTTTTTCAAAATGAATCGAAGATCTACTTTCTCCAACTCGTATCCTATAGCGCGCAAAGGTCAATTCCATTGTTTCATCTTTGCGGGAGGAGCTTACCGCTCATAAACGCCAAGATAACCATTCGACCATCTACAGCCAACGTCTCGATGTTCTGTCGCCAGTAGTTCTTGCCAATAAAATCGATAATGACATTGACACCTTTTCTGCCTGTCTCATCCGCAATCTATTCATTCTTGCTGTATTAGTACACAGAGCTATTAACAGACGAAGAGACATACCACTTTTGCCCAATCTTCGGTCTTATAGTTAATTCCACGTGTGGCTCCGAGGCTTTCACAAAATCGGCACTTCTCATCTGATCCTGCAGTGACGAAAATACGGCGGCTGGTCATAGCACCCATCAGTACCATTTTTGTTAGTTTGTGTTCCTTACGCGCCATGTTGCTTAGCCAATTGGATAGCAGCAATACCAACACCAGATGCACCAGCATGGATAAGGACATCTTGGCCAGCTTTAAGCTCTGCAACGAAAATCAGGGCCTGAAAAGCAGTGAACCACGTTTCAGGGATAGCGGCAGCTTGTTGGAAAGACAGTGCCTCTGGTTTCAACATGGCCACACCTTCTTCCAGCACAGCATACTACCAAAGGAGGTATTAGTTCTCGTCCATATTGAAACTGCAACCTTACCTCCGCATACGCACCGCCTGGCATCAAACCAAAAACGGCGTCACCTTGCTTAAATTTGGTGACTGTGCGCTTATTTAGTTACTAGAGTTTCTGTTTCAAACAGCTTACCATTCTTTCCCACCGCCTCGACTATGCCTGATACCTCCACGCCGAGAATCTCACTAGCTCCGGGCGGGGGAGGATAGAAGCCTTGGCGTTGAACAATATCCATTCGATTTAGGGCAAAGCATTTGGTCTAGTTGGGACGGGTGAATATCCATGAGCAATGGTAGTTTCACCTACTTTGACCAAAATTTGCGTTTCCGTAATAGCTGGAAGAGGACACTCGCCTAGGTAAAGCTGGGATGCATCGCCTATAAGCAGAGGAAAATTCGTTTAGGTAAACATTTTATGTTTGTTTTTTTCTTACCTGGTTGTTTAACAAGAATAGCACGCATGGTTGTTTTCTTTTTGCTTTACACAATTACGCTTTCCCTTTTTATAATTTTGCTTCACTTTTTCCGAAGGGTATATTGAGTGTCAAAACAAGCGACGGAGATGCAAAAGAACCTGTGGAGTCTGCAAAGAACCACTTGATTAATAATTGTATCTTCTATCCCCAAGCAATTTTTCTCCTAATTTCCACGTATAAAACGAACCCTACTTAAAATCGACCAATCAAAAAATAGGTTCATCTCAATCAGAAATAGAATTTTTTCACCCCCATCATCATACACACTTCTTCAAAAATGGCACCCAGTCTCACAAATTGCCACGTCACAACGGATCGCCTGGGCAACTTCCAACCGTGGGACCTTTTTCCCACGTCCAGACAGATATTGCGATCTTGTCGTGGCAACATGACCGAAAGTTTACCCCTCATTTAGTCAAATGCATATTATGAAATAAATTTTTATCCGCCTTTTACTAATAAAATTCAGTTTTCAGATCAGACACTTGCGTATACTTCCATTTTTAGTGTAGAAATCACCGACGATGTTTGTTCCAAAAACCGCACTAATAATGTATAAAACTTTACTTCCGAGTATAATAAGATTTAGTTTTCAGATCAGACACTTGCGTATACTTCCATTTCTAGTGTAGAAATCACCGATGATGTTTGTTCCAAAAACCGCATTAATAATGTATAAAACTTACTTCCGAGTATCATAAGATTTAGTTTTCAGATCAGGCACTTACGTACGTATACTTCCATTTTTAGTGTAGAAGTCATCGATGACGTTTGTTCCAAAAACCGCATTAATAATGTATGAAACTTACTTCCGAGCATATTTATTGGTGTTGTGAAGAGAAAATGAAAAACTTTGTATCATGTCTCCTCTTCCTCGCAAAGCGCTTATTGCAATTACCAGCTACAATGGCGTGTTTTACATGGCCGAAGGCAAGCGTACTGGTTTGTTCTACACAGAAGCCCTTCATCCCTATGAAGCATTGGTCAAGGCCGGGTTTGAAGTAGATCTTGCTTCAGAAACGGGCACTTTCGGCTTCGACGAGCACTCTACAGAAAAAACGTACTTAACAGACGAAGATGAGAAGATTTTGCACGATCCCAACCATCCATTCAATATCAAGTTGAATAAGCAACTGCACAAGGCATCTGATCTGGATCCCAAGGAGTACGGTCTGTTCTATGCTTCAGCAGGTCATGCCAGTTTGTTCGATTATCCTACAGCTCGCGGTTTGCAATCCATCGCCGAAGACATCTATTCTCGTGGTGGTGTCGTTTCTGCTGTGTGCCACGGACCGGCCATTCTTCCTGGTATCATCGACAAATCCACCGGCAAATCCGTCATCCATGGCAAGACCGTGACGGGTTTCACCACATTGGGTGAAGAGCAATTGGGACTCCTTGAACAGATCAAGGGTGGAGGAAACGTCACCATTGAGGAAGGTGCAGCCAGTGTGGGCGCTACCTATGTTTCCCCCGCACAGCCTTTTGATGACTTCTCGAAGGTGGATGGAAGAATTGTTACCGGTGCCAATCCCGCTAGTGCTACATCAACTGCTGTGAATGCCATCAAAGTTTTTGACCAATTGCAATAATTATGATAATAAAGTTGCCTTTTTTTTCTGACATACGAATGATTTATTGGATAATGTTTTCCATACGATAAGGAATAGCCAATTTTGTATTAACTAAAGGGTTTAAACGCGTGTATACAGATATCCTAAAGAGGAAGGAAAAACGTCAGTTTATTTCTCATCCTGATCTGGCACTGAAAGGTCATACTGACAAGATGAATCAGCAAGGAGGAAATATGTACCGATTACCCATGCTATTTTATACATGCGGAATTTTTTAAAACATAATTTGCATGGAACTATAATACAGAAAGTTTTTGTAATACGCCTATGCTTCCTGCTTATTTACTCAACAAAACGTACGCTTATACATGATATTACTGGTTTTCCCGACTCTATTAAGGCTTTTGAAGCTATACCGTGGTGGTTATTCTACACATCTCTGGTAGTGCAGTACAGAAAATCAATATCTAGAGCTTTCCAATTCATCAATGAAGTCAAAAGCTTCCGAACAAAAAGACCAGCTGATCTATTCACCTTTGCTTATGATACAACGTTAAAGTAACTGCGCATAACGTTGATCCTTTCTTCAAATCGTACGGCTTTGCGATTGTTTGAGATGAATGTCGATTCCACAGTACTGTTACATTGCTATGGTGGAACGTTGTTGGGTTTTTTTCTTGCCTAGGTCCTAACAACAGCCTAAAATTGGTTTGAAAGTAAGAGATTCTTGAGCCACCTATCACTGGTTCATTCATTGATAAGTCTTACCCTTATGGTTGAAACGCAATACTACAACACGTCCACGGTTGGCTGTAGCCGTTGCCGTTACCTTTCCATTATGCTTTTTTCTTAATTGGGTCAAGATCGTCCGAAGAAATATGTATCGCTACGTAAGTTCTTGTTGACTATATAGTATGTCTTCCTGTTTCACACCCACAGCCAAGTGTTTAGCAACTGACCATTTTGATCATTAAACACCTTTTTTCCCCAAAAAAAAATGCTGTTTTTGCTGCGGGACTCACGTAATAGTTTTTATTTATTTACTATCTGTTCTGTCTATTGAAATCGCACGATGATTCTGCTCTATAGACTTATCTGATATGCAAAGCATATCTAAGTATAGGGACTCCGCTTAGCTTTCATCGACCGACCATAACAAATGGCTATTGTTTCTAGAATGTACTATTTTTCGATTCTTCATAAATGATACTAGACTTTTCATTCGGTTAAATTTTGTAAGGAAGAATGCTTCTGCGACAAGATAGACTGTTATTTCTGTTTGGGTTGATACAGTGCAACCGCTTGTGTCCAAGCGCCACATCATATGACTGTGCATTTGTGGCACTCTTCAATAAGGCATTGACACTTTGGAGCATTCCCATATCATCCAGCACCTTGGTACTTGATGATCCTTCGGTTCGCTTCTTTTTTCGAATGGATTGCTAGTGTTCCACGAAAAAAAATTTGTTTTCGAACGCCGTAAGTGGCTGACAAAGAACAACAGCCTTCCCTTTTGTACCTTTCTCTATTCACTCGTAATCATGGCAATCAACTTCGATAACGTCAACCACATTGAGCTGTAAGTTTTGTACTTCCTACGCATGATGATTTAACATGATGTTAGTGGCCCTGCTCCCAAGATCATGGACACCATCCTCGACAATGTCGGTCGTACCCCTCTTGTCCGCATTAACAAGATCAGCAAGGAAGAAGGCCTTAAGTGTGAACTGTGTAAATTTATGCGACAGAAATATCGAGTTAAGGTTATAACTTTTATCTAGTGGCCAAATGCGAGTACTTCAACGCTGGTGGCTCTGTCAAGGACCGTATTGCCAAGCGTATGATCGAAGAGGCCGAGAAGTCTGGCTGGATCACCCCTGGTGTCAGCACCATTATTGAGCCTACTTCCGGTAACACCGGTAAGTAAATTGCCCTGGTCAACAAACTGTGTCTGACTCGATGTTACCTAGGTATTGGTCTTGCCCTTGCTGCTGCCGTCAAGGGTTATCGTGTCATCATCACCCTTCCCGAAAAGATGTCTCAAGAGAAGGTGGATGTGCTTAAGGCTTTGGGTGCCGAGATTATCCGTACCCCCACCGAAGGTAAGCTTTCGCTAGTTCCTAAAGTCATTGACGCTGATTCTGTGTTCAGCTGCCTGGGATGCCCCTGAATCTCACATTGGTGTTGCTAAGAAGTTGAGAGACGAAATTCCCAACGCCGTTATCCTCGACCAGTACAACAACCCCTACAACCCTGTTGCTCATTACGATTCCACCGCTGAGGAAATCTTGGAGGCTTGTGATGGCAAGCTTGACATGCTTGTTGCCGGTGCCGGTACCGGTGGTACCATCTCCGGCATTGCTAAGAAGCTCAAGGAAAAGTGCCCCAACATCAAGGTAACGCGGAATGGCTATTGTTTGTATTGTATTGTACTTAGTTATTGGTTTAGATTGTCGGTGTCGATCCTATTGGCTCGATCCTTGCTCAGCCCGAGTCTTTGAACGTTGAGGGTGGTTCTTACCAGGTTGAGGGTATTGGTTATGACTTTATTCCTGATGTCCTTAACCGTACCTTGGTGGATGAGTGGGTCAAGTCGGAGGACAAGCCTTCTTTCCTTATGTCCAGACGCTTGATCCGTGAAGAAGGTATCTTGTGTGGTGGCTCCTCCGGTACTGCTATGTATGCTGCGGTCCAGGCTGCTAAGCAGTTGAAGGAGGGTCAGCGCTGTGTTGTTATCTTGCCCGACTCTGTCCGTAACTACATGACCAAGTTCTTGAATGATGACTGGATGAGAGAACGTGGCTTCACCGATGAGAAGTTCGAATCGCAGAGCTTTGAAAAGAAGGCTGAAGTCGAGTATGGTGGTGCCAAGGTTGGCGATTTGGGATTGGCTGATGCTGTCACCATCGATCGCGAGGTAATGACCAGGATCGTGATAGCATCGCTTTTTAACTTTTTTTTTTTTTGTGTGTGTGTTCTAGACCACCTGTAAGGAAGCCATTGAATTGATGGAACAAAAAGGATTTGACCAACTTCCTGTTACGGCTGGTCCCCAGCGTCGTCTCCGAGGTTTAGTAACCATGGGTAACATTCTTTCACGTATCGCTGCTGGCCGTGCCAAGCCCACGTCCTCGGTGTCGGAGGTCATGTTCCGATTCAGCTACAACTCCAAGAAATTCGAGGATATCACATCCGAAACGCCTTTGGACAAGTTGACCCGTTTCTTTGAAACCAACTCCAGCGCTCTTGTTACAGTCAAGACCGAAGAAGGTGTTCAGGTGAAGCACGTCGTTACCAAGGTTGACTTGCTCTCTTATCTTGTGAAGAATGTCAATGCTTAAATATCCCTTTATTTCAACAATCAAAAAAACAAAAAATAGAGACCTTGTAAAATCAATAAAACGTAACAATATGGCCAGCGGGCGTTGGTTTTTTCGCGGACTTTAAAGTGTGATCCAATCGTTCGTTCGTGGGCTATTTTTTTTTATATATAACATTTCGTAGTTTTGCGCTGGGCTTGCACTTCATACCATCGGTCCATTGGCATTGCTGCGCAACGACGCAGGCTAGACATTGCTCTTTCCCTCTTCTCTGTGAGTCGAGAAAGGCATTAATGGATATATATGCTCTTACGCGGAAAAAACGACCTTCTCAATTGACCTTGGGTCAACCGGCAAGCTTCTCTTCCTCCATCGGTCATGAGGATAACAAGTCGGAATCGGTCCCGGCAACACCCATTGAAGTTGTAGTGACAGGCCCACCTAGAAGGGATCATTGGAAGGTACATCTACTCAAACCCCTTCCACTTGTTGTTTTTTCCCTCTCTCACACCTTCTCTTTGATTAGCCCGATTCAGAGTCAGACACCTGTGGATATCCAGGTTGCAACGTTTCTTTTGGTTTATTTGAACGTCGCCACCATTGTCGTCGATGTGGTGATCTCTTTTGTTCAGTTCATTGTTCCAATTACTTTCGTCTGGACCAAAATTCACAATTTCATGCGCGAGGACATCTTTCCCGAGGTTGTAACAATTGTGTCAACGAATATCATCAATTACAAGAAAAGAAAGATCAAACACAGCAACGAACAAAAACAGTAAGACGTCCAGGTTACATGACACCACAGCCATCGTCGATGGAAGGCGTGATGGAACTCGGTCGCGATGGTAGGGATAACAAAAAGAGAGTCGGGAGATTGATTAGGAAGTTTTAGATATTGTTCAACCCCCTGATCCAAAGACAATCGCCACACCAGCAAACCATCGACATCCACAAGGTGAGTCTCCCCTTACACGAAATAGAGCTCTCTCTCTAATAGCTCTTCCAGGTTTCATTGATCCCATTTCGACTTCCGTTCCAGCCGACTGGCATTGGTCCACCTTTTAAAAATAGAGCCTCCACTAACTTTTTGTTCCTTATTATTTTATATATTTTTTTTTTTTTGCATCCATCTCCCAAACCTTCAAATCGTTTTAACCTTTTTATCATAAAAAATTGCCCTTTTTGAATCCTATCTTCTGGTGTATCGTTCTTGTCAACAACACGAGATCTTTTCTAAAATGATACATGGTGTCTACCACGTGCTGAAAAGAACCTTATGACGATAAAGTATACTTAGTACTACCATACGCTATGCCCTCATCGATATGGCTGAGCGTCCCTTATTTTTCTTTGAGCCTCCCTTTTTTCTTTTATCGTTCCCTTCGTTTGCATTCACTGATCGGTGTTTTAATTGCCACGTTTACTTTCAATGGACTCCATTCTTTATCAATGCATTTTTAGAAATGCCATAAAAAGAGTCCACCATTATCACGTAATTATTCTAGGGTCCAATGCGTTCCTACGTCATTCAACAATTGGAATATATCTGTAACAACTACATGTACTACAACCGATTTACAACTGAGAAAAAGGCAACTCCATCTTTCAATCCCAAAAAGACAATGTTGGTCTGTGAGTGTGTGACACGCTAACGGATGATTGCTTCTTGTTCTTGGAGGAGTTCCATTCATGACCACAATTCATATTAGCCATCCTTGGCACCGATGCAGATGCCGATCTACTGCATATCGCCGACTTTGAAACCATAGATCGAACTGTTCTCGATGCTAGACACCAGTGGAAAATCGGAGTTCGGCAGAACGGAAAGCATCAGAAACAAACTTCGCTTTTTAGATGCAATTCTCCCAAGCGAAGGTCGCACCTGCATACCTTTCGGACAAAAACTTGCCTTTTTCTTCTTTTTCTCTCTTTTTTTTTCCATGTTCTTTGATCCAATGCGAATCATTGAAAATGACTTCCACCATTGCCTCGTCTGCATTGCGTAAATTGCGCAAGTTTTCTTTTGCTGCTCCGTCTGAAGCTCCCGTGCCTGAAGACTGTGGGTATATGCCCGCTCCAGCAGGTTTCAATGAAGAACGCTTCAACGCTTACAATGTCGAGTCCGACGTTCTCTTTCCTCAAGTGTCTGCAGAGTCATTTAATCTATCCGCTCTGGATCAGACAGTTCAGGCCTATCGTCGTGAATCGGAAGAACTAACCAAGACAATTTCGCTGGAAGAGGTAAGGAATTTTTTTTTTCTGTTAAAAATTTTCTGACCGTCATCTTAGTTACAGAAATCGGCAGCTGAGCCTTCACGCTGTCATCTATACTCTGCAAAGACAGGATTAGGACAAAGTGTTCCTCATCTTTTATCGGATGAAGGTCGTGAGGCAGTAGAAGCCATTCTGACCACTGGTACTTGGTGGATCAGTGTCATGAATCCAACAGGGGAGGAAATGCGGGTCTTACAAAAAGTACTCCACATCCATGCATTGACAGCCGAAGACGTTCTAGCCAAAGAACAATGTGAAAAAGTAGAAGTCTTTCCCAATTATACGTTTGTCTGTTGTCGAAGCTTCGATTTAGACCGCCGCACAGACCGCCTACAACCCTATAATTTTTACAATCTGATATTTAAAGAGGGCCTCTTGACGGTAAGCCAAGCACGTACCACCTCGCTTGACCTAAATCTCCGAATCTCAGTTCTATTTCAGCCCATCGATGCACCCTCTACGCGTCCGTGAACGAACAGATCAGCTACGCGAATTCATAACCATTACGCCTGAATGGATAAACTACGCTTTGATTGATGACATTGTTGACTGTTTCCAGCCTATGGTGCATCAGTTAGAAGTAGAAAGCGTTTCCATTGATGAATTATCTTTGCTCTTACGCAAAGAGGAACGCACTGATATGTTACGACGTATTAGCAGATCCCGCCGCCGTGCAACTCAGCTCCTTCGTCTGCTAGGTGCTAAAGTAGACGGTGTCAAATCATTGATGAAACGCTACGAAGACAAACCAGCGCTGGTTGACATCAAACTGTATCTAGGAGACGTTCAAGGTTTGCTCAATTCTTTTTTCTAAAAAAAGAAAAAAAGTACTCAAGTGACCTACAGACCATGTTGTAACCATGCTGCAAAACACCAATCACTACAGCCGTATGCTTGCGCGTGCTCATACCAATTATCTGTACCAAGTGAATGCTGAATTGTCGCAAACGTATTCCATGACTAACAAGGTCATGAATCGATTGACGTTTCTTGGTACCGTCTTTATTCCACTGCACCTTGTGAGTTCCCTATGGGGAATGAACGTCCAGGTACACACATACAAAGAAAGTTGGGGTTACAAAGCTAACGGCCAAATTTTAAGGTTCCGGGTGACCAGTTGGGAGATACCCATTGGTTCTATTGGATTATGTTGGGAATGGCAGCTTACTGGATTGTCATCACCTATTTCGGCAAAACGATAAAGATTTTGTAAAATAAAGCATTAGTTACGTTTTTGCATAAGATGATAGCTAAAACGCATGAAATCCGTTGTAGAAAATGCAAGTCCAATAGGACGTATTCCATCCTCCTCGATACAGCATAGATGGTGCTGCGGATACGCAAAAGCCTCTCTCTGGAGTATTTAAGCCTTATGTGACGTAGTTAACCAATTGCAACGCATTACTTGCACACTCTTCATTGTATCTCAGGTGGCTACATCTAGCTAACCGCCCGGTAGAGCATACAACGAAGGAATGTCGGCTATGCTATCAACTGCTGACAACTTCCAACTTCTATAAAGGCGCTGCAAAATGCAAAACATATCACAACGCTCACTAAAACACAATGCAGCCTGCACAGGCAAAAAGAAGTTGGGAAAAAGTCATACAGTAGCAGATAAAAGAGAAGACATTGCAGCAATTCACCGGAAAAGCGTTCGTCGACGCTGTTCATACCGAAATCATGAGTAGCTTTCAACAGGACGTGACGTTAAATGGCGTATGATTCCTTCATTTGAACTGTTTTCTTCACTCGTAATGTGTAGGCTCTTATTTTAAAGCTCTACGCCATTCAAACACGCCAATAGATATCTTAATGAGTTTTTCACATTAAAAAAATAAACTCATGTAAGTTATCTCACGTTGGACATACTCCACAGCACCGACGACTTGCAAGCAAAGCACAGTGTTTTGATAAAATCGATGTTGTTAGATGTGACGTTTCTGTGTGGAAATAGTATTGTAAAATGGCATGAAGTGCAACATCACTTTTGGAAAAGATGCATAGTCTAGAGGCGAAGTGCAACAGCCGAGTGTGCAACCCAACTTCTGGTGATTGGATAGACCTCATAGCTACAACGAAATAGACGCAAGCGCAATGAAGAGTCTAAAACAGAAGACTGAGAAACGTTACTTCTTTCGCTTCTCGTCGTTATTGCTATGTTGATAGCTGGGTCTGGTCGTTGTACAATAAAAAGATGATATGCATTATGCAGTCAGAGTACAATGGGAGGTGTATCTTATTGTTTATTTTGATGCTCGCTCTTTGATCCTTTTGATCTGGGAGAGTAAAACGTACGATGCCAGCCGCCTGGTATTCCGGTATCCACGTTTCTGCCCTTTGCTTTAGCAAACTATAGTGTCTTATAACCAACGCTTGTCAGCCTTTACGCAGCTTCATCAAGCGAAAGCGCAACGCAATGACAGAATTCACACAACTAGTTTGCTACATTCCCTCGCCATCTCACTTTGTCATAGCTTCCGGTAGCAGCTGAAACCTACCCATCTGACTGCCATGGTTAAAACGTGGCATGGAAAATCAAGCACACATACGCGTGAGGTAAAAATGGTCCAATTTTTGCTGACGTCAATTTTGGACATATCGTGGTGTGCGCGTACCGTAACTCAGCGAATTCTCCACGTAATCCTTTCCCCTTTATTTTTTGGGCTTTGAGCAGATAGCAACACCATGTCACGAAGATATGATTCAAGAACGACGATCTTCTCTCCTGAAGGCAACTTGTTCTTGTAGCTATGATTGCTTTCTAATGCATTCGTCATTGACAGGTCGTTTGTACCAAGTCGAGTATGCCATGGAGGCCATTTCGCACGCCGGCATCGCGCTGGGCATCCTCGCAAAGGACGGTATTGTGGTTGCTGCCGAAAAAAAAGTGACATCCAAATTACTGGAACAGACAGCATCGTCTGAGAAGATTTACCGATTGAATGAGTAAGGACGACGCGCATAAGTTTAGATGTTAAATAAGCGTTTGCTAGCAACATGATCTGTGGTGTTGCCGGTATCACCGCTGATGCCAACATTCTGATTAACTGGGCCCGAGCAAGAGCGCAGCGATACTTGTTTACATACGATGAAGAGATTCCAGTCGAACAAATGGTGCAGAGCCTGTGTGATCTGAAGCAGGGATATACCCAATATGGTGGTCTTCGTCCATTTGGTGTATCCTTCATCTTTGCTGGCTACGACGAGCACCACGGATTTCAGCTGTACCATTCGGATCCCTCGGGCAACTACGGTGGATGGAAAGCGACATGCATTGGCGCCAACAATGCAACCGCTCAGAGCATTTTGAAACAGGATCACAAAGAAGACCTGACACTAGACGAGGCAAAGGCACTTGCTGTCAAAGTACTGAGTAAGACAATGGATAGCACAACATTATCAAGTGAGAAATGTAAGCATGGGTTCATATGGAATGTTGTTTGGTTTATTATTCATCATTGTCTTTCTAGTGGAATTTGCCACCATCCGGCTGGTCGATAACAAGGTCCAGTACGAACTGTACAATGCCGAAGAAATTGATGCGTTGTTGAAAGAACAAAATGTGGGCGCTGCTACGGAGGAGCAACAATGATAAATAAGCATTAAAAAGGAAGGAAAAAAAAAAAGGACGCGTGTACATGTCTCTCTGTGCGTGTCTGTCTCTCTCTCTCTCTGTGTGTGTGTGCGTGTATGTGTGTGTGTTTTTCGCGGCAGGCTATGCATAGAACCTAAGAAGAGAAGGTTACACTTGTCTTTGTTGTTCCCGAAGGCTGCTTACTTTTTGTTGATAAAGTAGATTAGAAGATTGACATTGACTTTTGCCATGCCCTCGAGCATGGTCATTGTTTGTAGACCTTCATACTGTGTTTGTAAAAGTTGTTCATAAGGAATATCCACCTGCATGGAAGATAAATGCCAACCAGGATAAGAGCCTTCAATGGTGATGACATCGACCTGATCCATCGACACGATCATGGCAATGCGGTCGTAGTATTTCTTGGGGACGTCCGACAACTCGATTAAAATGCCGCGATCATGCAGTTGCTTGGCGGTGTACTTGTACGATCCAAACTTCGGTACAAGGCCATGTTTCCGCAATCCTCGGAGATGGAAGTACTGCCGTGAGAAAGGAAGAACAATGCGCGATTTCTTTCCATGTTTGGTCGCCATGGCGGTCATGCAGCTGGTGAGATAATCTTCGTACTGCTTTCGCTGATCCAGCAGGTACTGTTGTTTCTGGCGGAGGTAGTGCAGCGTCAGTCTTGTCCGGCCGATTTCGCGATCACGATGCAGGCGACGTGCATTCTTGCCAGTGATATCTTTAGCAATGAGACGGATCATTTCTTCCGGGTCGCTGATGATTTTGCACCGTTCAAGGTGCTCTATCAGACGGTGAACAATACACTTGAGCTGCCGGAAATTAATTCTAGCATGAAAATGAGCTTCTCTCTTTTAGCATCCTAGTCGATGCTGTGCTTACGGCTGAAGATCGAGCGGGGGCTCGGCTTGGCCAAACTGCAAATACCGCCGTCGTGATTTGTGGTGGAACTCTTCCTTCTTCAGCTCTCCCCATTGAAATTCATGTACTTCTAGCACAGGCGTCTCTAGCATGGTGGTCAAAGAGGGGCCCAGCTGAACCTTGAGCATATAGATGGTCAGCCGTTTTGTATCTGTCAACAGATGGCGCAGCTTTTCACTGGGGTCCAAGGGAATGCTGTCGCATCGGTTGCTCAGCGTCAGACGGAGCATGGTGTCCGGGAAGGCAATATCCGGGCTGTAAGGAGAAGAGCCCAGTTCGTCCAGTATATCTGTTAAAAGCCCTCCTTCAGGCTCCAGTTCTTGCAGGTGGTACTGCAAAATCGCATGGAGCTGGAACAGCTCCGTTGGAGCAATGTACACGGTGGGCTTGTGTGTGTTGACCTGGTCAGCCCACGCGTGCATACCGAAGTACGACTCTGGATCTTCGACGTTGGTCACTACAAACAGGGGACTTAGCGTCTTTGTGCGGAAGATGCTCCCTCCTACGGACGTTCTAAGAACCATTCCGAAAACTGGAGCCAAGCTTCAGTGCAAATAAACTCGTTGAGAGGCTGCAAAAACAGATCGTCCTCGTCAAACGTTTTACAACTAGAAATGTGGTGCAGCAATTTCGAGATCTAGAGAACAGGTTGGTTAATGAAACAACGCTCGGTGCTTACCTCGGCGAGGTTTTTCCGCTGCATTGGATTGATAATAGCATCAATGACATCGTACTGCTCTGGCGCACTAAACAAAGGTGAATTCACTGCACCCATTCGCTTGAAAGATCACATACACAATGGCTGGGTTGAGGTAGCGGTAGTAAATAAAGTGGCCGATGATTTTGGCAATGTTCTCTTCCGGTTCATCTGGAAACGACATCTCGAGAACGTGCCGTAACTCGTGCGCAACAATACGAATGCCATACGGAACGTCTTCGGTGCTCTTGATGATGGACTGGAGAAATTTCTGGGTAATGTCACGCAGCTTTTGAAGGTGTTCAATAAACGTTTCACGCACGTCGCGGTGAGAAAGCGCTCCGGGAACGGTGATGGCGTGGTCGCGGTCGGACGGCCGACCCAGGCGTAGCTCTTCCTCGTTGATGGTTTTATGGTATATACTGATGGGATCCGTGTCCAGATCGAGCACGTCGTTGCTGACCACTTGGTACACCAAAGGTCTTAGCAGTTTGCGGAAAAAGTTACGCTCTTTGGCACCCCTACAACAACGGGTTACAGAGCCTTTCTTGTATCTGACATGCTGCCTACCGATTGGTATGCACCACGAGCTTAAGAAAAGCAAAGTTGCCTCTCATGAACTCCTGGGCATCGTTGACGTATTTCATCTCCTCCACAATACAGTGCTAGGTGGTGCAACCATCAGCATCTATACGTTTTCTACCCTTCCCTCACGGTTTACCTTGCATAAATTGATCAGAAGGTACTCCTCACGTTCGTTGGTGGCAAAGCCAAACAGGGTCAACACGACCGACTCGATAAACTTGTAGCCCATGGCATGCTGATTGTTGAGTGATAACAAACGCGCCAGGTACTTTGGTTCGGTTTGTAACAAATAGACCAGCTGTTCGTACAGTTCTCGGCGGTACCTGCTTGTCTTGTCAAAGCCGTTCAAATCAAAAGGGCTGGTATTGGCGTGCGCTAGCTCGCTTAAACGGCGCTGCTGCTCCTTCTTTTTTTTAAATGCACCACTACGCTTTATGACGTCTTCGATCGTAATGGCATTTTTTAAGAGAAGCGCAATTTGTATATCCAGTGCATTCACATGAACGTCCAGTTCGTTGTTTTCACGAATATAGCCAATCACCTTTTGGTGTAAATCCTCCAGCACTAAAAACGCGGTGTCTAGCTTTTCCTGCCGCTGAAGAAAAACCGGCCCTACCTTGTTCGCATTCAAGATCGCGTTCACTGTCGTCGAGCAAGTGAATAAAGTCCTTGACAACATGGGTCGAAGGGTTTCTGTCCATCGCTACAAAACGCATGTTATCTTGGTGGCAAGAATAGAAGGACTTTTACCAAGGCGTTGATAAGCACGGTCGCTCCGTTTGTTTCGAACAAACCGCTGGATTTTGATAATTTTGCTGATGTTCTCTTGGTAGTAAGCCATGATGTGACTGTATCGGTTACAGATCAGAAAGGAACGACATGCCGCTTGCAGCTAACGTACATAGCCATGAGCTCAACGCTAATCGAACGTCTAACTGTACCTGGATCACCCATGGCGTGCTTCCCTCTAACCTATTTCTCCGCGTTTGCCAATGCCATCGGCAAAGGACGCCACGGGCGCGCGCTTGGATTTGTTCGATCATTGTTGTGAACTCGGTTGACCGGTGCATTTTTTGAATACTGCAAAATTCTTTACGTGCGAGCCATGTGCGTGCCCTGGCTTGCCAAGCTTGCAGCTGTTCATGCCGTTCTGGATCGGTCCAGTACGCATCGATTGCTTGAGAAGAGAGAGGTGTTTCTGGTGCGCGGTTGGTTTCGGAAAGGGCAGAATAGCCTTCCGAATCTGTTTCTTCTTCCTCTTCCTCTTCTTCCACAATGAGGTCGGGCATGGTGAGAACAAAGCCAGTAGGTCGCGGCTCTTCATGGCCAAATTCGTCTCTCATTTCCTTGCGCAACGACACACCGATATTATTAAAATTAGGCATAGCAATGCCATCGAGGGTTCGTTGGATAGCCGTCAGCTGTTCATCTGTACACCATGTCAGCTTTCTTCTGTGCTAGGGGATGCTTACTTGTAAACTCAAGTTGGCCTAGCAAATTCTTGATCGTAGGGGCCATGTTTCGTCGGGCTAGTAAATGGCTGAAGAACGATCAGTTAGACCGCTGCTTTTTTTTTTCCTCTTTTCTTCCCGTACCTCAGGGCATGGATACAGTAGATCACTTTGGGAATATTTTTTTTCTCATAGAGATCTGTCAACTCAAACCAGAAAATGGTGGGTAGCCGAACTTCCTGCAACGCTTTGAAAAAAAAATTAATGTTGTCCGAATGACGGAATTGCAATTTGGTATCCTAGACAACGGCTGTCAATGCGCCTCCTCGTTCGTGTTGCTGCTACTGCTCACATGAAATATTTTTCGCACGATGCCTGGCGCAAACCAATCCGCGAGCTGGGCAAGAACGATGCCGTTCCGCAGGGACTCTTCCAGCTCAAGGATCGGATCCAGTGAGTGCTGAAGACAGTTTTCTATCCATCTAGGCAACATCTTAGCTTCCCCTTGTGCAAAAGGACATTTTACTCTTTCGCTTCGCCAATATGGCAAAGGTACTCGTAGGCTTGTAGGTTGTTTCGTTGTTTATCCATCCATTGGCTTGTAGCGATAGTCTCATCTTTCTGTAGACGAATACGACCTAAAATTATCATTTAACTCTCTCTCTCTCTCTTCCCGCATGGATCATGGGCTGGAACCTTGCATTCCTTTGAAATTCTAAGTCAACAAACATCTTTTTAAGCGAAAGAGAGATGGTACCAATCACGTCTTCTGCATCTTCCGTAATGGTCGGAATATGAAGGTCAGAAAGATCCTTTTTACCAGCCATTCTAGACAGCCGTCTCAATGGTGTGAGGTGCGTCATGGTTAGCGAAAAAAAAAAAAAAAAAAAAGAAAGAGGAACGTAGAAGGTTCTCTTTAAATGTCATCTGCCGACATTCCAGATCAAAAGCAACGTATAGATTTCTTGCCTTTTTTATCGACAAACTTAAACATGTATTTGTTCTTTCCTTTCCTTTCTTTTTCCAGAAAATAAAGCATGTCAAGAAAGAAAGCAGATGTAACCAGGTAGTGGTAAAACAGACACAACAAAAATAGAAAAGAAAAAAAATAGACACATGCGAAAGCCAATGACACAAAGTAAACTACAATATACAAGCCAAAGGGAGAAGACAAAGGGTTGTTGTTGTTTTTTTTTCTATCCTCATCCTTTTGATCGTCATTCCATGTTTAAAATCATATCACTGGGCTGCGAGGAAGATCAGCCGGAATGATTCGATCTTTTTTTTTTCTTTTTTACTTACTACGCTCCAAAGCTCGGGAGGCGAAAAACTTGACATCACCGTCCGAATCTACGCTGAGTTTTTCAAGGACAGGGTTTATCTTGTTGGTAACCACGCCAGCTCCGTTTTCATGCTTCTGTAGCAATGGTATCAATGCTTCCAAGGATTTGGCTACGTTGAAGCGGATATTTGGAATGGGATCGCTGGCCAGTCCAATCACTGTTGGCAGAACAGACTCGTTGATGTGATCAAATGGTAAAGCCTCCGCCATGACCTGGCAAGCATCATTATCATCAGCAACGGGCCCCTTTTCTTTTCCTCGCTTACCGTCAGCGCAAAGATGGTTGTCATGCGATGCAAGTAGTTTTCGTCCGTGGTCATTTTCAGTGCTTGGGGAAGAATAGCCTTTTTCGCCCATTCAGGCCCAAACACCTCTGTCAATCGTTTGAGGTTGACCGTGGCAGCCTCGCGGATGGAGAAGACGGGGTCACGAAGCCACGACATGCAGAGATCAAGCAGCTTATCCTCAAAAAATTCCGCGCCAAACTGCTTTGCCAACAGCGGAATGTATTCAATGATGGCTAGCCGAATACGCCACTGCTTATCCTCTGAAAGTTCAACAATAGCAGGTAGCAGCGCTTGTGACAGACGTTCGATGCCAATGGCTATCATCCACCGTCAGCAAACTTAGTTTCTTTCCTCGTTTTTTGTTTACCTTGATTAATGACTTCCAAGTTGGAGATCACGTTGAGTCGCACATCGGGGAACTCGTCTGTCAACTGTTGCAAAAAGGTTGGCAGCAAAAAGTCCATGGTGCTGTTGGTTATGTCAGCCATCCATCGTCATTCCTTCTATTGTCACTTACGCATCCTGACCGACGATGGGTGCCAGGCCACTGATGTCCTTAGCCAATGCAGCACGTGCATGTTGGTTTTCATCTACAGCAAGCAGTTTGACGTAGGGTAACAGCCTGTCTAAAATCACAGATTGATCCACAAGTTTTGCATAGCCTAGAAAACGATGTCAGTTAGTCAATAAAAGGATCGCGTGGTAACATTACCAGGAATTTGACTGGCTGCTGCTGTTCGTACTTCGCCTTCGGGATCCTTTAGTAACTGAATAAAAGCATCCGTGAAATGCTCTCGCACAATTGTCTCTCCGAACGCTTGTGAGATCTTGTGAAACGTCCACGTGTTAATAGATACGCTCTCCGGATGTTTTTCAAGGGTACCTCTACGTATTTAGATGCGACCATGTAACGGACGCGCCACGACTTGTCGTCCGAAAGGGTTTTAAAGGATGGCAGCAGATGTTCTTTCGCTTGGTCCATTGGCAATCGTTCAGCGAGGGCGACCAGATCTTCCACAGTCAACAAACGCACCGAATCTTGGTCGTCTTGTGCAAGTGTATAAAAGGAAGGAATGATCGTGGCAAACGTATCTTCGGTCGAGACTTGGCTAGCCAGTTGCTATTTCCCGTTGAGTGTTTCTTTCTTTGTCGTTGCATGTGAACTTACGATCAATGCCTTGGCCGCTGCTCTTCTCACCATGGGACTGTCATCATGCACCAGTTGCATGAACATACTAAGATCAGCGTTTTGAGATAAGCAAGAGAAGAAGAAGGCGATGTTTTGAGGGCGAACCTTTTCAGCTCCGTTTGGAGCGTTGCCGAGGACTTTTTATAAATTGCTGCATAAAGGCCTGTTGCGGATGTCCGACTCGTAAACCATTCACCCATCGATAGTCGCTTCAACAGTGGTAAAAAGTGTTCTTCCAGCTGATTCGCAGGCATTTTTTCCGAGAGATCGCACAGGGCGATAACAGCCTAGGCATCGACGATCAGTTCAACCAGAAGCCACTCTACCCTGTCATTTACTTTGTCTCGAACGGTCGCTTCTTCAACCGCGGCGATATTCTCAAGTGGCGCCAGCAAATGATAGATATATTCAGGACCGCCTACTGCCTCCGTCAGCTTTCCCAGCTGTTCAGCCAAAGTGAGTAACACTTCATCTTCATCATCAATAGATTCTACAATGAAAGGAAAAAAAAGACCGGGTGTCAGGGTGAAACGCGAGGCCATGGTACTGGCCTGTAAGCCATGGATTGCTTACCTTGCAAAAATGGTATGAGTTCATTTCTCGTTCTTTCGTGACCCAGTGCACTGGCAATAGTTGGTAGACTCTTAATCGCATTCAATCTGAGTTGAACATCTTCGTGTTTCAGGTCATCAATGAGCACTGCGACAGAGTACATCTCATCTTGCTCTGGTTGTAAGGTGTTCACAGGGTCTTCATCCATGTATTCCACTGGCGTAACCGCATTCGCGTCGACTTCCATCGCGTCGTATATATATGTCCGTGTACTGTTCTAGTTCAAAAAAGAAGGAATGATTTCTATGCGATGTTGTTGGTGCCCTTTTCTCTCTCTCTTTTTTTTTTTTTTCCTGCTTTTTTGTTCCCTCGGCGGGGGGGTCTGAAGGATTTTGCGGGTGACTTCGCGTTGTGTGAAAGACTATTTTGGCGCTGGCGAATAGGAATGATTTCTGCTGACTGAGAATCTCCGCAAGGACCATGGGCACTTGGCCAAAAAGTGTGTTTTAGTCCTTGACAGACGCTACATTTCTTGTGCATCGTGAACATAACTATTCATTTTTTACTGCAAGGTGAAGAGGTCCTCTTTATTGGTTATATATGATCATAATATTTCGTCTGGGAGTCGAAATCGTTGTGAAAAATGGGACACCATGAACGAGAGGAACTGTGGGATCACTTTGTGCGTATGCCTGCATTAAGGAATGTAGTTGTATTCAAAGTTATTGGTTGACGATAGATACTCCAGTAAAGGTATGAAAAAGGTGTATAGCTGCTATTTTCCATAGCTGTTTGATTTGATGATCAAAGAAGGACGACCAGCAAAGAAAACCTGCTTTACAGTCACCCCGAGACCTTATTCAAGAAACTTATGAATGGTGTGATATAGACACCATACTTCGTCTTCGTCTCTCACAATAATAAAGTGAATTTGAATGGTAATGTCATAAATTGCCTATTGTGGAGTTGCCAGAGCTCTTTGCCTGGAGAGATGCTTTGCTGAGATCAGCAAAAACAAATCTTTTACACAGGTCTCGATGCGTCAAAAATAAGCGACACCATTGCCTCATACAATTGCCTATGCATAAGTGAATCTTATTCAAAGATAAATAGAATATGCTCTTTCGGATGAGATCGTCTTTGTCCTGTTTGACACATTCTCCAACGCCGCGCAATTAATACACAGTCTTGCCGTATTCAATCGCCCTGTGGCTGTGCTACGTACAGTCATATGGGTACCATATGCTACATTCATTTGAAGAAACGGCTCCTCATCTGAGCACTAGTAGTAGTTGATGATCATCATGAATGCTATCAGAGTGAGATGGACACTTGCTCATAAGAAAAGATGGATTGTGGGTGGATTTCGAGAGATAAGACTTCTCCAAATTTGAGCCAGACATTGGAAGCGAGATAAGGCGAATGTTTTAAGGCAGAGGAGCGGTTTCTTAGCAATCACTAAAGGCATGGTAGAATGACAAGCCAGGACTTCTGTTTGTTTTCCTCATCCTTGAATATTACGTTCATACTGTCCTTTGGCAAAGCGATTCATCCTTGAATATTACGTTCATACTGTCCTTTGGCAAAGCGATTCATCCTTTCCTGGCTGGTCTCGGAAAATCACACAATTGGCGATGACCGAGCACTCGCTATAAAAATTGTCGGTCTAGAAAATCATCAAAAAACAGTGAGGAGTTCCAAAAAAAAATGGAAGATCTGGTATGCGGTGTTGCAATCCACTTTTTTAAGTGATGAATGACTCTGGTGTGTAGGGTTGATCGGTGTTTTTATTTGTGTCAATCCCAAAAACGAAGCACCATTGGTTTATTTCATCCTGGACATGTCCGCCAAACACAATGCCATCGGTGGCTCGTGCGATAACGGTGGCGATATGGTTTATCGGAGGACAGAGAAGCTTAGGGTGGACTGTGTGCCTGTTGATGGGCTGAGTTTGGATAGAACAATGGGACGACAAAGATCATTGGCATGTGAGGGTCTCCGTCTACTTATTCGTATAAACGTCTGATCAAACTGCGCTCCAAAAAGTTTTTCTCTCTTTCTTTTGTCCGTTAAACAACAGAGAACCCCACAAAAAAAGTTTTCTTTGTTTTATGAAATTTGATCTATTCCTGTTGAAGCTTGGATTTATAGCCCGTCGCCTTTGTGTTGCTCCAAACCAGTAGAAGAAGAAGAAGAAGAGGAATTATTTGATGAGTGCGGTATTTGCTTTTGACGACGACGATGATGATCTTGTGGGGACCAATGCAGATGAACATGAGGGCCACGAAAGTGGTTATTCGTCCGAAGTAGACACAGTGGAACCAACTCCTGTTCTACCCGATGAAACAACATACGAAGTTAACCTTGGCCAAGGATTCATATCATCCTCTGTCAAGGAAACATCGCCACTCTCTCGCAAGGTTACCAAAGACGATTTTGAAATACTGACACTCCTGGGTCGCGGAGCGTATGTCATTGGGGTACACCCTCCTTTTTACTGATAATCAAATGCATTAGGTATGGCAAAGTAATGCTTTGCCGTCATATCGAAACGCAACAGCTGTATGCCATGAAGGTTTTGAAAAAAGCCTCATTGTTTGTTCATGCCAAACATGCTGAACATACGAAAGCAGAACGTCAAATTCTGGAAGAAGTGAAGCATCCTTTTATTGTTCAGCTGATGTATGCCTTCCAAACGGATGACCGATTGTACTTGATACTGGAGTATGCCACTGGTGGTGAGCTATTTACGCACATGGCCACAGGTAAGACCAAAAAAAAAAGTCGATGCGCTGTTTTTTAAAAAGCAGAAAATCCGGGGGTCACGCAGAACGCATTTTTTTGGAAGACGTTGCTCGATTTTACCTGGCGGAGTTGGTTTTGGCACTGGAGCACCTTCATGGCCTGGGAATTGTGTATCGGGACCTAAAGCCGGAAAATGTGCTACTTGACGGAGAAGGCCACGCGGTTTTGACGGACTTTGGCTTGTCTAAGGTTTCGCTAGACAACCGCCGAACCAATACGATATGTGGTACGGCGGAGTACATGGCACCAGGTAAAGAAAAAGTCCCGCAAAAAAAAAAAAAAAAGGCTGACTTTCCCTAGAAATTTTGATGGAGGTGCATTACGATAAAAGTGTTGATTGGTGGACCTTTGGTATCCTTATGTATGAAATGTTAACGGGCGCAACGCCATTCCGTTCTTCCAATAAGAAGAAGACATTGGAAGCCATTAAGAACAAGAAAGTACAAATGCCGTACTACCTTTCCAGTGACGCAAAAGATCTCCTTAACAAGGTAAAACTATCGATGCTAAGCAACACGTATAAATTTAAACGCCTTCTTAGCTTTTACGTAAGAATCCCAATGTCCGTTTGGGAAGTGGAGAAGATGGAATCAAGCGCATCAAGTCCCATCGCTTCTTCCGTAAAGTAGATTGGAAACAACTCAGAGAACGTGCCGTGCAACCTCCGATTACACCGATCGTCACGGATCCAACGTTGGCTGAAAACTTTGATGAAAAGTTTACAAGTCAACTGATCCGAGAATCACCCATTGATACACCTTTTGATGACAATCTAAAAAGTTATTTCCAAAACTTTAGCTATGTTGCTCACACTGTCATACCCGAATAAAGATTTGTCAATGACACTTCCAACCAACAACAGCAAGAAAGAAAAAGAAGTAAAGGATCAAAGATTTGGTATATGTTTAAAAGCAACGCATGCATATAAAAAATAAAAAGAAAAAAGGTTATACAGTGAGGGGGAAAGGGTGGGTAAGGTAAGATCTTTTTTCTCTCTTTCGCTCGCTCGCTCTTTCTCTCTCTCTCTTTTTCTTGTGGACGAAAAGTATACATTCATTAAGAAACAACGAGGTTTCCAAGCAAACTTTTTTTTTGTCTTTTTTTAAAGAGGAATTGTCCCCGTTGTTTTATCGGCATTGCCAGACCTTGACGGTTTGATCTACACTACCTGTAGCAACCACAGGACTTATCTGGCAGTAACTAATGGAGAAGTGATAAGCAACGGAAAGAAAGGAAAGACATGAACTTACGATATACAGGTGACAAAGTGTGCGTGTGCCTCCAATGTTTTCATGCAACGTCCTGTTTTCAGATCCCAAATTTTGATAGTCTTGTCGTCTGATGAACTCAGCAAGTATTTTCCGCTTGGATGAACGACCAGACCTCTTACCCAGTTATCGTGACCAACCTTTTTTCCGATGTTAATCCATGGTGAAGACCATAGGAGGAACTCACCAAAGTTGCTAATAATTGTCCACTTGCAGTATCCCATAATTTGATTGTCTTATCTCTTGAACCTGTAACCACGTAATAACCTGGTATAGCTTGATCTCTCGATTTACTCTAAAGGAAAGAAAAATAAGAAAAGAATGTTACTATTTTGTTTGTACCTCATCACCAATGAGTTCTTGAATAAATGGATAAGCGTTAACAGGGGCAAAGATGGCACATTCCACGACGTGATCGTGTCCACGGAAATCCATCTTTGTTTCACCTGACTGAGTGTCCCATACGCGAGCCGTCTGTATGTTTTCTTCATGTCAAGCCATTTCCTTTGCACAGACAATTTTTTTTTCTTACCTGATCATTGGAAGCTGTTACTAGTAATCTTCCATCTTCACTTGGTACAACTGAACGGACCCATTCAAGATGGCCGACATAGGTTTTGACACAGTATCTGTCCATCACAACGTTTTCAGTTTTATCTGCTTCTCCTTCTTTGCTAAACTTACCCCGATGCAAAGTCCCAAAGTTTGATGGTTTTATCACGTGAGGAAGAGACGATCTTATCTCCTGACGGTAAGAAACAGACGGAGGAGACGCTATGATCGTGTCCGTACAAAGTCTTGACACATTTATAATCACTATTTGCATCCCAGACTTTGATCGTAAGATCGGCAGAGCATGACACTAGATAAAAGAGGTCAGTGATGGAAGAACAGGATTTGATTTTACCTAAAAAGTTTCCTTTTGGATCAAAGGCTAAATCTTGCACTGCTTTCGTGTGCCCTTTCAGTGTACATTCAAAATCGCCAGATTCGTAATCCCAAATCTTGATAGTTGTATCTTCGGAAGCTGATGCCAAGACTTGGTAAACGGGGTGGAAGGTTACGCGAGTGATCGGATTCCGATGACCTGTCAGACTATGTCTTTCGGGAGGACGAGGAATCCAATCGACAGAACTTGTTGGTTTTCTCACTGGTGCATTGTTTAATTCTTCTTGCATTTGTGACGTCTTGGCTTCGAGGTCCATAATCTACACAAAACAAAAAAAAAAGTTCAACTTTATTTTATTCTATTTTTTATTATTAACGTACATACCTTTTTTTGTAGACGAATGACAGATGTCCATTTCTTCTCCAGTAAACCTGCATATTTTTTCTTTGGATCTGGCATGAAATCATCATTTTGAGTTTCACTTTTCAAAGCCAAAAAAGATTCGGAGAAGCCACTTGTACTCAAATAATCGAGAATGGCTTTATGCCTAAATGTAAAAAAAGAGAAATAAAGAAAAAAAAAAGGATGTTAGTAAAAATGATGTTTCCGATAAGTTGATGCAGCCCCCCATCCATGCAAGAAGGCGCAGTATGTTGCTCGTAGAAAAAAGAAAAAAAAATAACACAAGAAGATGAACGAGGTAGTGTGATTAGAAACATCTTCATCTCACCACGACAAAGAATGAGTTAACATGTTGTTTTGTCATGCTGAATAGTGCTCCATAGTTGGTTAATTAGTTGCCGTCGGTGGTTTTTTTTTTTTTTTTTTTTTTGCCGCGACGTTAAAGTTGTCGATTAGGTTCGATGAATAACCCATCTCATCCATATACTCATCCACACCATGCCTTTTACAACCCAAGCATCATAAACAAGTATACTTACAGTTCGTCTCTTTGACGTTCAGAAAGAATACTGGTCATGATTAGGGAGAAAGGAAAAAGCAGGGGCTGTCAACGGAAGGAAAACCGAAACGATCCAAGCAAACGGAATAAAAAAAAAAAATAGGGCGGAGAAAGGTAAGTAAGAAAGAAGGACAAAAAAAAAAAAAGGCAAAAAAAGAAAAGAAAAGGGAAAGAGTTTGTTATAGAAACAAAGAGAAGAAGTAAAAGAGAGAAAGAGAGAAAAAAAAAAAAAAAAAAGAAGTACTCAGACGGATAGTATTTGTTTGCTGAAGTGAGTAAGAAAAGGAACAGACACGTACACACAACACACTCACTCTCACACAAGCACACAAGAGAGAGGACGAGAGCGGTCTTTAAAGAAAAAAAAGAAAAAAGGCGGGTCTTTTCTACATCCAATCACAAGACTTCTCTTTTGAACTATTTCTCCTGTCTTCCTCTTTCTTTCTCTTTTTCTCTTGATAGTAAATCATTTTTTTCTCCTTGTTATTGTATACAATATTGATCCATTGATTTATAAAAAATGAAATATTACTTCTTTTTTCTTTTCCGATGACAGTTCCCGTTTTCCTTGATGTGACTGTCTCCATCCGGTCTCCGAGGGTTTTCTTCGTTTTGCTGCAAAGCGGACCGTCAAATACGAAAGAGAAGAAAAGGGGTTGAAAGGGAAATGTTCTTCAAAAACACCCAAGATCTGATCGGAATATATTATATAGATAGCCAGACATCTGGATGACAGCGAAAATGAATAAACAATGAGCCACGTGCGAAATGAAGAAATATTTGTATTTCATATCCAAGTAAACTATTATCTTTTTATCATTTTTTATATTATAGAGTTTGATAACGAGTCGGTTTGTTGCACATGCTTTTTCTTTTATGAAAAAAAAAAAATGCAAGAGACGGGGACAGAGACTAGGAACAGAGAGAGTAAAAGAGATATTCATTTCTTTGACTCAGCACGAATACTTGACAAAGCAAAAGTTATCTGTGGGAAAAATGATTGGATCTCTTTTTTCCCTCCACAAATTATTTCGGCCTTTCTATCTTCATGTTCCTGTAAATCATGGCATAAGATAAAGAAATGATCTTTTGTTTCAAAAAGTATAAGTTGTGTTGTATGATTGGATGGGGTTTAATTTTTACAAGAGATGTTAAAAGTTTCCATATCTGGTTCTGATATCTTTTTCATATGGATTCGTGGCGTGCACTTACCAAGCACGTTTACCATTTAAACACAGCTCCAACCCCGCGTTTTCTTTTTTACTTTCAGGACCCAGTTGGCAGTAGAGTTTTTGTTTCTCTCTTCTCCTTCCATCACACACCATGTCTGCCGAAGCTCAGGTTCAATCTCCTTCCATTAAAGAAATCGCTCCCGTAGAAGTGAAGTCTACCACAGCCTCGTCTATCAAGTCGTTCTTGTCTGGCGGTTTCGGTGGCATGGCCGCGGTCTTGGTTGGGTAAGTTTATAACTTTTTCTTGTCTGTTCAAAGACTTAAACAACCTAGTCAACCTTTTGACCTTGTCAAGGTCCGTATGCAAACCTCTGAGGGTTTGTACAAGAACACAGCCGACTGCTTCAAGCAGATTCTGCAGAAGGACGGCGTTGTTGGTTTGTACCGTGGTATGGCAACACCTTTGGCTAGTATCACACCTATTTTCGCCGTCAGTTTCTTTGTAAGTAACTAAAACGACATCAATGACATCATGACTGATGATGGAGGGACCTAGTCGTATGATCTTGGTAAGAAGATTGTCTACGGCACACGAAGCGATAAGGAAGACAAGTCTCTGTCATTGGCTGAAATCACATTTGCCGGTGCCTTCTCTGCGGTTCCTACCACACTTTTCATGGCCCCTTCGGAACGTATTAAGGTGTTGATGCAAATTCAAGGTCAAGGAGGAGAACAAAAATACAAGGGCCCTTTGGACGCTGCACGTCAATTGTACAAAGAAGGTGGTTTGCGCTCTATTTTCCGTGGCACAGGTGCTACGTTGTTGCGTGATTCTCCAGGATCTGCCGCCTACTTCGTGGCGTATGAATTGATCAAAAAGTCTCTCACGCCTGCGGGTTCACGGCCTGAGGATTTAAACCCCGGTGCAGTTCTGTTTGCTGGTGGTAAGTAAACATCCTGTGCACTCAGAAAAGAAAATTGAAACAAAATGAATTAGGTATGGCTGGGGTGGCTATGTGGACAATTGCTATTCCTCCCGATGTGCTTAAGTCGCGTATTCAATCAGCCCCTGCTGGCACCTACTCCGGTTTGGCCGACTGTCTCAAGAAGACTCTCAAGGCCGATGGCCCATCCGCCTTATTTAAGGGTCTAGGTCCTGCTATGCTTAGAGCCTTCCCTGCTAACGCTGCTACCTTCTTGGGTGTCGAGTACTCGATGAAAGCCATGAACTATTTGTTCTAAATACATATACATTATATATATCCATGTGTGTAGATGTATTGCAAAAGCTGTGTGGACAGTTTTATTTGAGGAAAAGATGTAACAAATACTAATAGAATCTCTTTCTCTGTGCCTGTTTATATACAAGTGAAAAAGAAAGTTGGGTGTTGTATCGTGTCGTTGGATCCCTGTTCATCAGTAAACTGGACGTCTCTTAAAAATTTTGTGGGAAAAAAAAATTGGCGCTCGTAGCCAATCTGAACAGATTTAACATGGCCTAACCGACTTAAAATATTTGCGTAGAGGCAACGCCTTCGCGCCGAGAGATGGCTGAGATGGTAAACATCAACAAAAAACAAACCCATTCACTTCTTTTTCTTCGGCCTTGTTCTATACAGCTTCCAGCAAGCGCTTCGATTGATTACATAACAACCTTATTTATGTTCCCTTAGAGCTATCTCGGTTGCAAGCATTCCCAAAAACACACACCCTGTATTTAACATACCACAAGACACCTCTCAATAAATATTACATTATATCCCGTACCGGGCGTAGAAGCCGTATCCACTTGACTCGTGGATCCTTTTTTGCTTTTTTTTTTAACCTTGCTGCTCGTCTGAATGGCTCTCTCGAAGATTTTGCTCTTTCTTGTGCTCCTCGGAAAATCCTTTGCTGAGGACAGGAAGGTTCGACCGTGGTCTGAGCTTCGTTAGTCAATGTTCTTCCACTTGTAGGTATGGCTGTCACTGTAGTTCTTCATCACTTGCCCCTTCCTGATGTCTTGTCGGCTGGATAAACCAACGCGGACATTGCTGAAGCTATAGGATATATTGCGCGATAGTCGCCTGGTTGTCAGCTGGGTAGACAAAAGGGCGAGACACTTCACTTACTTGATCAAGGTGCATTTCCATACTCATGGCAAAGGTAAGATTTGTTTGATTCAGAGGCTGTGACCCGCTCTCGTTGGAGATAGCCAGGTATGTAGTGTTCATTCATTAGCCTTGCTTGTCTTAGATATGCATGGAGTCCTTTCGGACTCATGCTGCTAGCAAAGGTTAGTATTAATACAGATAATGTAAACTGATTGTAAAATACTCACAATTGGTGTGGATAACAAGCTATTCAGAATTCAAAAGTCTGCGTGCCCTTGTTTTTATCCTTTTTTTTTTTATCAGTAATCGACCACTGGTGCTCTCTCTAGAGGTACTATGATAGTTGAGGAAGGTGAGGTAGACGATGTGATTACTATTCTTTGACGTTTGTAAGTCTACGGAATTAAGCCGATCTTTTTTTTTTCAAGTTAAACTCTTTCTTAGGGCTGGAAACTGGGCTGGGCCTTGGGCCACTATTTTTTCCGAATAGCATGGCGCGGTGGGCCTTGTCATTCAGACATCCTCTTCGGGCTATTTCAAGTTTCACCACCAATGGACCCCTTCTCATTCAGATAAGGAGGATAGTCAAGTTCTCCAGAATGTCCAAATATTACATGGATCCTGTGTACCCGCATGCCACATACTGTCTCTTTGGAAGATTTTCTGGGCCAATACACGCTTCTTATTTAAACTTGTTTATATTATCAGATGCCAATGATTATTCTGAACAATTTTGTTTACTCATGACACTAGAGTTACTTAGACGTTATGTGGTTGTTTGTCATCGGTGGGATAGGGATATAATCTTTTATATACAAACTGCTAAATACCCGCCATGGCCAAAAATGCTAGATGCGTGCTGAGCATTGAGAAAACTGCAAAATATCAGAGACTATCCTAAAGTATTCTTTAAAGACCTTGATTTCCCGCATCTTAGGATCAACAGCATAGAACACGCATATCTCTGTGCAAAACATTGTGCTTAATTGGGAAGTATTTAACACGAATAAAATTATAAGCGAGTTTGAAAAATCCTCACTGATTACTTGCGATTAACCTCCTTTTGGCAAGGAAGGCCAAAAATGAAATTTCGAATGCGGAACTTGATTTGGACGACTTGGGATCCGCATGAGGTCGAAACGCATTTCGAGTCATGGTCATTCGATCCCGGCTCGAGTAAAAAATATTACGGCGGTAGGCGGCAATGGTTCAACATCTCGTCAGATATGGTGTATACATACTAAAAAATAAAATACAATGACCGGCTCCACTAGGGGGATAAATGAAAGGAAGGATAAGATATGGCATTTGTCGGATCGAGACAGATTTGGGAACCTGCAAAACACTATCATCACAGCAGCATTGACAGTATGTAGTATGTTTTCGGAGACATTTTCCTATATTATCTACGTTCTATAGACCACATGGATGAAGAACGGTTTCGGAATTATCAAGGCAAGCAAGCAGCTCTGGAAGAATCAGTGAAGGTGTTAGCGAATGGCGGAAAAGCACGGAGAATTGATAAACGATAAAATTAATAGATAGTTTATTTCCATAGCTATACTATGTAGCTAGGTTTGCAATACGTATTTCAATCGAGATTTGAACAAAGTGGTAACTTCCGATGATAGCACACATGATAGTGTATTCGTCTGCAGTTACTGTCTCACACTATGGCAACGTGATAATAATGGGGCTAGAAATATCGATTCCATTGCAAACTCCGTATGGCGTGGTACGGTCGTCTGACAAAGTGCTATCCACCGTTAACATACATCACCACATCGAATGTGATTTTTGACCAGGAGAGATTTAGAGTTTTGCGTTTTGCCAAAAGTTTACTCTTTAACAATATGTATGTTTGCTTGGAAGTAGTTATTTTTTTTTTTTTTGCAGACTGATGATGTTTATCGTACAAAGGCTAAATTCATCTTTGCTTAGCGCAAAGTCCATTCGCTGGGCACGCAAAGCAAAAAAAGGGTTCGTCCATGTGGATTGTAATCTCCGACGGCTCATTGATACCCTCAAGCCTTTCCTTGGCAAGAAAAAATTATTCTTTTTCTTTCCATCTCTTTGTCATGTCATTTAAATCGAAGCAACGTGCTAAACATAGCCATCTGTTTGGTTTCGACGGTACGTTGATTTACGATGTGAGGAAGCTTTTTTTATTCTTTTCGTTGGCAGTCTGGCGTTGCTCATCTGGCACACTGTAGATCCTTTGAATGCGGCGGCTGTAGACACGGCTACATCCGATGACTCGCTGTTCTCGTCTCGATCCTCATCTGTCAAGAAAGCAAGAGACCCTCTCAGTGAAGGTGACACGACCCGTTCGCCAAGAACTTCATTACGGTCAAGCATATTTGGTGACGTGGATGTTTCCAAACTGAACGGTGCAAGATCCAGTGGTTTCAGGTCGTCTACCCCTTCGTCGACATCGTCAAGTATGCGTGGTGTGGATGAGGACGAGGAGGAAAGTCTATTTGGACGGGTTCAGACCAAACGTACCGCGACAACACCTGCTCCATCGCCACCCTCGCCACCCTCCCCCGTCAAGGCAAAACAACCCTCACCCACGCCCTCTCGTCCTCCATCGATACCCCCTCCTCCTCCACCAGCATCTGCACCACCTTCTGCACCACCATCTGTCCCGTCACCAAAGGAAACAGAACCATCGCCACCAACGCGTCCATCCTCGTCGATTTTTGCTTCAGCCAGTCGTTTTATCAAGATAAGGTCAAAGACGGTCAAACCAGAAGCAGACACATGTGTTCATGAACCTAAAACATCATCTTCACCGCCTGCACCGCAACCACAGCCTCAGATACCACCCCCATCACCACCGCAACAACAGCAGGTACAGCAGCAACAACAGCAACAACAGCAACAGCAGCAACAACAACAGCAGCAACAGCAGCAACAACAGCAGCAGCAACGGCAACAGCAGCGTTTTGCGATACCTTCCTATTTACAAAAGACAAAAAAGGAAACGGTGAAAAAGGAAGAAGAGGAAGAGGTAGAGGCACCAGTTATTATTGAAGATGAGGCTACACGAGCTTTTGCATCGGACGTCATGCGGTTCAGAGTGGATAGGGTACATCATCACATTGACTATGCGAATTCTCCCGAACTACAAGCCTCCTTGACGAAGGATACGTTACAGCTAAGTCCACCAACAATGACGCCATCCGCAAGTACCCCAACCATGGCCACAATGAATCACGAATCCGTGAACCCGTGGTCTGAAACCCCATTGGGATTAGCATTGGAACCATCAGGTACTGCGAGTACACCTCTCCGAGGCCAACGCCAGTCGCTCCGTCGACAAATCACACCTGGCAAACGCGATGCATTTGCCGATTTAATTTCCAGTTGGAATGGAGAACGGGTGGAAACAGTCAGGGAAGAAAAAGAGGAAGATCAAGATCTTTTTTTGGATACAGTTGCAGCGGAGAGGAGAGATATTGGTTTTGCCGGTATTTCAGGTGACGACAACGAATCAAAAGAACAAGCGAAATCATATGTCGACCTGCATGCATTGAGTCTGGATGATCCCTGGAGTTAATATTACAAAAAGATAAAAAAAACCAACATTGGGTCTAGCCTGGAAAAAAACTTCATATACGATAGTATGTATATTTATCAAATGAGGCGGAGAAAGAAAATGGCCTATACTGAACACAGAAGGAAGGAAGAAAGGAAGAAAAAAGAAAGATATAGACATGTTAAAAAAAATGAAGGGTTTGGAGAAAGAGAGTGGGAGACACACACAAAGGAGCTATACAAAAACAAAACAAAAAGATGTGGTACATGCGGCTTAGAGATAAGAAGAACAAAGGTCATGCTTTAAAGAAAGAAAGAAAAAAAGAGAAGCAATGCGATGGTGGCGTACTAGGCATGGTAGGACGGATCTTGTCTGTATTTTTCCAATAATGCTTCGAGCTCCTTGACACGATGTTGATATGTATCGACTTCTTGTTGTAGCATTCGTAAATGTTCGACCGATTTTCGTAAGATAGCGCCTTTATTTGGTTTGTTGCTAGGGCCGCCGTTGCCAGTACTTGTAATATCCTCCATCATACCTTCTGGTAGGAGTGTTCCAAGCTCTTGAATACGTTCGTTGATATTTTCCCGTCGTCGCCGTTCCACTACAATTTTTGTTTTCTGAGCATCGCCATGTGTTTTAGTAGAATCTCTTCTTACCTGCGTTATGCGATTCTCGTCGCCGTCGCCGTTTTTCCATCATGGTTTGAAGACTAAGCAAAAACGGTCATTGGTTCGTTCCTAAAATTATGACAACTTACTTCATTTGCATTGTGTAATCTTCTTCAAAACTGCGGGGATGACTCGCTGTTTGTACAGATAACGGTTGTTGCTGTTGTAGAGCGATGCTTGGGTGCATGTGACCTGGTGGAAAGGATGTGCTGCTCAGGAATTCGTAGCCAATATTTGCGGGAGCACTCATTGGAAACGACGATTCACCCGGCAAGAGCATGTAGGATTGCAATGCCGATGCTGTTCCGCTGTGTCGAATACTTCCGGTGCTTCCCCGATGGTGAGGTGGGTGGTGAATATCGACAGGACCTACGAAGGAGGAGGAGGAAGGCGAGCCAAAGAGATCTTCTCCACCCGAGGCAAGTGAGTAATCGGAGGGGGATTCTTCAGCCATCATGTCCGGGCCTCCTCGTATAGGCTGGACCTTGCGAGGTTTTCGAAAATCGAGATCGTCAAAATCATGCAGTGGTGAACTCGAGACAGGTGATAGGAACTGATGCGAGAAACCATCGACATAATCCATATGATCTTCGGCATTGGCTTTCTTAGCCATTAAATGGTATTCTGTTGGGTTTCGAAGTCTTGTTGGTTCAGTCATTGAAGTTGGAAAGAAGAAAAAGTAGCAAGAAAGAAAGAAAAAAAAGCCAAGGCGGGTTTTTGTGTGAATAATGGCGGCGATTGAATTCATGAAGGTGGAGTTATTTTTATGCCGACAATCGATTGGTCCTGAATAGGTTTGCAGATGATTCATCAACTGAGTAGGTCAACTTTTCCCTTGGAGAGGAACGAATGCATAAGATGATAACACATGTCCTTTGATTTGACCTGAACAGGCTTAAATCCATGCGATAAGGAGAACCGCACAAGATTTATACTGAGTTTGTAAATACTAACCCTCTCTTCAACCCCCTTTCATGGTCCGTGCCTTTTCAGCATCATCATCATCATCCTCTTTTTCCTTGGTCTTGGCACGCGTTTCTAAGGATCTCCAATGTTTGTATGGTATCATTCTTACCATGACGTGTATAGTAAAAATTAACCTCTCGTGATTCCCCTTTCTTCAACTTCTTCGTTATATGACCTAATTCAGCACTGCATAACCACACACACCCACACTTAACACACTTCTTTTTTTTTTTTCGTCCCCTATTTTTTGGGGCTTTTGTCTTTTTGTCGTTAAAAAAAAAGTTCCCCCTTTTTTTTGTCAAGTGATCCTGTCATGATGCACTTGCCATTAACAACATGCTCAGCCGATGATTTTGTCTGCAGAGTGACCACATTAACTGTTTCACACAGAACGAATGTCATTACCTGTCTAACACAGGAACTTGCCAGTTCATAACCTTAGTACAATACACGAGACACTGTGCTTTCGTCGTTTCTGACCAACCGACCTCTCGTTTGCTATCAGCACGACGTCATTCCCTAGTGTCATCTGTGTAACAAAAGGAGTTTCTTACTGACAATGGAAATCTGGATCGCTACGCATTTTTTACACAAAAACTGCTCGAGGATCAACATATGTCATAGATAGTGCATTGTAATATAACTGTGTTCAAATGACTTCATGACGTATCCCCATACATCAACAACAGCCCTTTTTAGTCTGAAAGCAATTACAAGCATACTGTATGTAGATCATTCCAAAGAATGTGATACAACTAAAACTATCCGCCATGTATAAAAAAGGAAGCTATACCATGATAACTTCTACGGTAGCATTGCCAACCATTCTTAGGACGGTTGAAGAAATCATACTGCAAACGGTCCAACAGAATGTGTGAAAATCGATGTGAATAGCACACCCTCTATAGCAACTGATCCTGACCCATGGGTGTTCACCAGAGAATAGCAAAATGAATGTGTCATAGAATACCTCGATTTTCTTATCTACTCCGAAGTAGTTCCACCATGCGGTGGATCTAACTCTGCACCCGGATAGGCTGGGTTTGACGAAGCGAAAGTGTCCGACAGGAGTAGCCATTCTACTCTGTAGAAGGCTTGAGGCGAAACAGTGTTCAGTCAAGATCGCTTACCAGGAGATGGGAGCAGGTAATAGAGGCAAGGAAGAAACAAAAAAAAAGAAGATATGTCTTCCTGCTTAAATACTACGACGTCAGAAAGGACGTTTCAGCTAATCAGATAAAGAATCCCATTGCTGACATGCGACAGCAAAGTATAGACAGTGATGCATCGTCTGGGATAAAAAAAGAAAATTGTCCTTGTGGAAACAGTGGGTTTGTACAACGTAGTTCTTTCCGTATCTGGCGGATGAAACAAATGTTTTTCGTTAGGTGAAGAACAAGATATCCTTGAGTAGACTCTCCCTTTGAAGTTGATGGTCGCCATGGTAAACATTCAGCAAGACACGGTCGGCCTACAGACAAGGACGACGAGTCACTTCCGTACCACTTATTCTCGGCGTACTTTCTTATGTCAGGCTAGAGTAGCGGCGGGAGTCCTGTCGAATTCTCAGAACCTCAAACCCTAAAAAACAAGTCTATCTTTGCCACGAATGCATAACTTTTTGTAGGGGATTCTCTCAATGAACAGGACGATAATCCATTCTAACTTGTCCAATCATTTTACGAATCGTGCTATGTCTGTATGGGGCTTTGGTAGACCGTCCCCTCATACTAGGCGAACCTGCCCTTTCCTTCTGAAGCATCCTTGCCTTTCTTTTTCTTTCTTTACTTTTTTTTTTCTAAATTCCCGTCGCAGCGACAGATGGTTTCGAATTCGATAATATCGCCAAAATGCACCGGTCTGGATAAAAACCTAGGACGGTGTTTGATTTGTCAACATCCTTTTTTTTTTTTTTTCTATTTATTATCTTCTCCTGAAAGGAACAGCACTGCACAGTGAAGCATCTCATCTTTTTCTCCGGTCACAAGAAATGGAACAGAGGAAAATCCACACAGACAATGCAAACGTCCCTTGTGACCTATCCCGTTTACCCCTCATTTCTCCGCAAAAAAAAAAAGAAGGTTTCCAGGAAGCCAGCAACTTAGACTTTGTCCAGTGCATTGTCTAGAGAACAACGATGATGAACAACTTAAACGCCATTCTTGGAGCAACCCAGTCGTTTTGATGGCTGACGATTTGGTAGCGTCTGTCCTTCCAGAAAGCAAAGCGAAAAGGGATGAAGCCACCGAAAATTACCTGTTTGAGGGAAGAAAAAAAAAAGGCTACAGCAACGAGCTAAGCAATAAAGAAAAAAAAAGTAGGAGCGGATGGAGGGGGGTTTAGAGGAATCATTATTATCGATCACGAAAGGATTTGTTGGCTACACGATTATGCAATCAAATGATAAGGACCCGAGCTTAAGCCATGGGACAATTCACCTGCACAGGTCCCGGAAAGAAATTTATCGCTACTTGCCCTACATAAAAAACCACGGTTGTCGAAAAAAGTAATATGATCGCCAGAGAAGGTAATCTACGCTTCTCCCTGTAAAATAGAACATGCCAAAACTGCCCTTTATCCACAGCATGGACTGGTATTTAGAAACGTTAGCAAGAACCTATTTAGCATTAAGCGACAGGCTTGTACAAAGAGAAGAAGAAGAAGAATTTTCGAAAAGGGGTTGCTGTAGCCGGAGATGAACCCGATCGAGAAGAAAAAATATTTGAAAACAAGACATCGTACGGAAGAGTGTTGGCGTAAAAAAAAACACGATAGAGTTGTTCCTACACAATTTTAAATGATTTTGACAAGTTTACATGAATTATATTTTACAGGAAATGGAGATTAAAAACAAATAAGGGTTGCTGTACCAGCTTGCACAAGACGCCATTTGTCATAGCACCCAGGAAACTCCGAAGGATCGTTGCAAGGGGATATAACCTGGTCACGGGGAGCAAAGTAAAAAATCAAGCTGCCCGTGATCAAAAGCAACGAGAGAGAGTGGTAAGATCCATTTTTCCGTTCAGCTGACTTTGTGTTCCCCGTTATTATGGACAAAGGTTGTGCCCCCCTTTGATCCTCATTGATCCCAAGCCACCAATGGATTATCTTTGGATTCGTTTATAAATAAATAAAAAAATGATGAGGATTTTTTTTTCTTGTACTTTCTTTCCTTCCCTTCCAATGATCTTCACTCTGCATAAACACGATAACAATAACAACACCGCACAGACAAAATCCGTTCATGTTTGCAGTGGACGAGGCAAAAGTTATTGTCTTATCCATCGACGTTATTTCGAGACAAGCTGGTGTCCAGATTGCGGTCGTTCAAGCTGTGAGCTAAAAAGCAATTTCTGCATATGAAAACGTCTAACTGGAAGCCCCCCTCATAGTGAGACATCAGCAGCATCATTGATTGACCTCCCACATATGCAGCTTATACAAAAAAAACAGCTTTTTTTTTCATCCTTTCATTTCTCCTACGTTGCTTATTTGTAAAATCATCATCATGTTTTCTCATCCATTTCGTTAAATTATGGCTCTATCTCCATGGAATAAAGAAAAACAAAAAAAAAGTAAGAAAACGTACCAAAGCCCATGCTTCTAGGTAGTACAAGGATCTTAATCTTTGACGATCTTGCGTGCGAAAAAAAAAAAAAAATAGTATTGAAACGTTGGTTGTTTTCACATAGGTTATGTCGTATCTAGTCTTTTTTAGGCGCCGAATCCTTTTGCTCCTTTCTTTTCTCCAATACTCTATCAACCAATCCAAACTTCATTGCCTCCTCAGCCGTCATAAAATAGTCTCGTTCCACCATTTTTTCTACCATTTCCTATCAATCGATAATTTCTCCTTAACTATCCTTACCTATCGTGTCAAGATCACGAATGCCCGTGTGTTTCTGATAGATTCGGTTGAGTCGTTCTCGTACTCTCAGAATCTCACGTGCGTGAATAGCAATATCTGATGCTTGCCCCGCCGCACCCCCTGATGGTTGATGCATCATGATTGAAGAATTTGGCAAGGCGAAACGCTTTCCAGGCTCACCTGAAACAACACATAAAGTTAAGAACGCCGTGGCTACTGTTTTTACCTGCTGCCAACAAAAGCGACGCCATGGAACATGCCTGGCCATTACACAAAGTTGACACAGGTGATTGGATATACTAGTGACCCCCGGTCAATACCATTTTTTATCACACTAGCTGCGATTTGACAAACGTTGTACCTGCATCTACACCACAGCGATCAGCTATGTGCTTTATGAAAAAAAAAAAAAAAAAGGACTTACTGTATCGTAAATAGCCATGCCTGCGGTAACACTGCCTCCTGGCGAATTGATGTATAGATTAATTGGTTTCTCGGGACTCTCTGACTCCAGAAAAAGCAACTGCGCGACAATGACCGACGCCATATTATCTTCCACCTATAAATATCGTCGATTAAGGAAATAGCTGAGTGAAGTCGTCAACACGTACAGGACCATTCAAGCAAATAATGCGTTCTTTGAGAAGTCGCGAGTAGATATCATAAGAACGTTCTCCTCGACCCTACATGGTCTCATGAGATGAGTCCATCGTTCTGCCATGTAGTATTTACTGTTTGTTCGACAACAAAGGGAATGAGTGCTTGGGCATGGTAGTTTCTTGTTGTCCAAGATGCTCGTCTTGCTAAGACCTATCAACAAAACATTCAATTTATGGTTTACTTTCCCTTGTTCCACTTACACGGTTTAAAATGGAGGCCATGGTGTTGCTATAGAAGAAAGGGAAATCGATAAAAAATGAAAAAGGAAAAAGCGTACGTCATGCCGGCTTTCGGCGGGAGTCCAGCGGATGAAGACAAATTGCAGCCCCTCTCACTGCGCACGAATCACTTGTTACACCAAAAACACCATGCTTGAATGAAAGCGAATGACGTGAGACTTGGCTGTCTTGCCGACTCAACATGGTCGTGTACGCTGCAGCTGTCACTTACATTGAATAACATGCACGTGCTGGGCAAAGGTGCCTCCTTTTTCAATGCCAGTGATCGGTCTTGCTAGTCATTTGCATGCAGGGCGTCACTTAAAAGCAAGATCTTGACAGCTATTTCCTTCAAAAAAAAAAAAAAAAAGGTCATGGTATCTACTGGAATCTCGTACGCCACATGTCTATTCATTTCCTTTTCAACTGAGTATACCGAAAGCGTTCCTTTTAACTGGTCTTCTATTGTCATGACATCAAGTCATGTCAAAAAAAAGAATCGAATCATTTCCAAGCGATGGAATGCGTGTAACTATGGATCAAACAACATGGTACTGCATAATATATCCTGATTTACTGACTGCACTATGCGAGATGCTGTAAAAAAAATGAGTAGATACATAGCGGTGTCTCATTTCAGGGTTGTAGAAAAACCAAACTCAGCTGAAGACAAATCAGGAAAAAAAACAAAAAGCAAAAAGTGGTCTGTGTCGAAGTATCGGACCCTAAACAAGAAGAAGATAGATTGGTTAAGAATAGCTTGTAAGCTGAAACGCAACGTTCTCTTGTTTGATTAGATAAAGTTGCTATTCCGATGATGAGCGTAACACCTGTCACGCGGATATAACAAGAAGTTTTTAGTCTTGGCAGAAGAGAGAAACAGTCGGAGAGTGATATGTCCATATTCATGGTAATAGAAAAAAAAATCGCTCTTTTCTCTCTTTTTTTTTTTCTCTAAAAAAAGTGCGACAATTTTTTAGTTGTCACACGTTTTGGATTCGAGAGACTAAAAATTTCCCTATTAAGAGAAATATCAACTCGCAGCAGTTATGTCGAATAGCGGAGACGATGGTAATGGAAAGCGTCAAAGAGTTAGCCGTGCATGGTATGTCTTTTCATTAGAAGACTGATACACTCATATCTCTATTTTATATAAAGTGATCTCTGTCGTCGAAAAAAAATAAAATGCGATGGCATCATTCCTGTTTGTAGTAATTGTCAAGCTTTTCATTTGGAATGTAGTTATAGAGACACAACAAAAAAGGTGACCATAAATACCATTCGATATCATTTTTATTTATTGAATTATCTAGAGAGGTCCACCAAAAGGTTACATTGAAGCCATTGAAAATAGGTTATACAAACTTGAGAACGTGCTGGAAGAATTAGCCAAAGGAGACGATGTAAAATCGCAAGCTGTCTTGGCTGAACTAAACGCTCCACTCGAAACCGCTACAGGGGAACGGATTTATACAAGACCTATTCGGCGTCATCAACGGGAAGATCGTCATCGCGTTTTTCATTGGCAAAACCAATCAGAAAAAGCCAAATCAAGAGCAAGAAGGGTAGACACTCCCTCCACTTCTCCCCCGCCACACTCCTCGTTACTCGACACATCCTATCTCGAGGCAGCCGACACAGCAGATGATCATACCAATGATAACACGGGCCAGTTGTCCATGGATGAAAATGGCCAGGTGAGATACTTGGGGAAATCGTCGGGGTTCTATCTGTTACAGAACAGTCGCACCTACCAGAATGGCGCCTTCCATCTCGCTGGCTATGGTCATAAATCAACTGGCACAAAAAACCCGCTGCCATCCAGTCCATTGGAACTGCCTCCAAACGACCTGTCGACCCATTTGATCAAACTGTATTTCCAGCATTTCTATCCTGTCCTTCCTCTCTTTTTTAAAAAGCGTCTCTTTTCCTCCACACTGCAACCCATCGAACCCGTCTCTCCACTGCTCCTCAATGCCATCTACGCTGTCGCCTCACGCGTCTCCCCAGACGTGCGCGTACGATCCGACCCCTCCTCCGCAGATACCGCAGGAGATGTCTTTTTCGAACGAGCAAAAGCACTACTGGACGACTACTACGATCTTCCGAGAATATCAACGGTGCAAGCATTACTCTTGATGGCTACCCACCAGCATGGCGCTATGAAATCTGCACGCGCGTGGTTATACAGCGGCATGGTAAAATAGCAAGCAAGAATCGTGCAGGTCACTCACTGTATATATAGGCTTTCCGCATGGCGCAAGACCTCGGTCTACATCGAAACTGCGAACACTGGAATATTCCACCTGACGAACGAGAACGACGAAAACGCGTGTTTTGGTGTTGTTTCATGGTCGATCGCTTAACAAGCGCCACCTACGGCCGATCCTCCACGTTTGAAGAAAGAGACTGTGATGTCCCTTTCCCCTCCGTCGACGACGACGAAGAAATAGCACAGAACGGCATGTCACGTCCTCCCCTTCGGCTGCTGGACACCTTTGTCAACTCCATTAAGCTCTACGACATTCTCGGTCACGTCCTGCGCAACCTTTACTACGCCAAATCTTTTCACAACGTTTCGATGCAACACATGGATCATGTTTTATCTTCCTTAAACAGAGAACTAACCACCTGGTACAACAATCTACCATCGTCACTTCAGTACAAACTACCCGACTCGGGTAAAGACGACACAACGCAAGAGGTTCCTCTGCCTGTCTGCCAAATTCATATGATATACTACACAACGGTGATCCTTTTGCATCGCACGTTTATTCCCGGTCCCAAACAATCGGCCTCCCTTACCTCCTTTCCTTCTCATGAAATATGCACTTCCGCCGCCAACGCCATCTTAAGCATCGTGAACGGCATGCTCGTACACGATAAACTGAAATATGTACTCAACTATGCCGTCTACTATATCTTTACAGCGGGCATTATTTTCCTGAAAGCAGCCTCATCCGCAGACGAACAAGTAGCGCTGTCCGCAAGGATCAATCTCAACAAAATTATGCGCGCATTGGACGAAATCGAAGGCACCTGGGTGACAGCCGCAAGAAGCTGCAACCTTCTGGGTGAACTGGCAGGCTTGCGTGACATCAATCTTGAATGCAACGAATCCTCCTCCACCACGCGGCCGTCGAAAGCGCAAGAAAAACAAGAAGACGAGAAACCAACCGTAAACGAATGGTCTCAAGCCAGAGACGCCGCCCCGCTGAACGACAGCTATGGTTTTATGACACCAGTACCCCAGCCCAATGTCCGCAACGATCACGTACTAGCGACACCAATGGCTGCTTCCTCATGGGAAGCCACTTCATATACACCACCGCAAAATCGAAACTTCATGGCGGCAGCCATGGGAACAACACCAACCATGGACCCATTTGCAGCACCCGATATTATTCCCGGCCCGTCGCAACGACAGTTTGACCCCTTAGGCGCGGCCTTCTGGGGCGTTCCTTCGTCGTTGGATATGAATGAGTGGAATAACTACATTGGCGCACAAGGCGGCTTAGTCCAACCACCGAACAACAACCGCAATTCCATACAGCAACCATTAATACCGTCCAACGAATTCTCTCCGTTACAACCTTCACGCGCACCTTACACGCTCCAAACAACAGCTGGGATAGACAACCCCTCTGAAGCAGCACGGAATTTGATTCATACCGATCAACGTGTCGACGTACTTTCAGGCATATCCATGCCTCTCCATTTACCAGATTCGCCAGCAGCAAGCTGTTTGTTAGGACTGCTTAATAATCAACGTTCTGTCGATCACAGTAATAGTAGTAGTACCCCTAGTAGTAGTAGACTATCCAGCGAACCCATGGGCATAACTAAGTTAGATGATCATAGGAAAGAGAGAAGTGTAGATACAACCGGATTGATCTACTGGTAGTCTTTATAGGATACAACAAAAATTTTTCTTCTCTTTTTTTTTTTTTTTTTTTTTTTTTACGCATCCTATCGTCTATCTACTAGTTGTAAGGCACTTCCATACGGTTTCTTGCAATTGTATCAAATAGATAGTACTTTTTTTTTTGATAAAAGGAAAACAGCTACCTAAGATTTGCCTGTCGATGACCTGTGTCGGATGGCCAAACGCCCAATGATCATGACATAACAGCTGATGGTTTGTTTTTATGTTTCACACAATTTTATTATTAAAAAATGATGGCTTGTCTATGAATGGCGTTTCTTGCCACCTATCGCAACGCTTTGAGGAATAGAATAGCTCTGGAAGAAACCTATGATGGAGAACAATGCAATCAGATAATAGACAAAATGTCTGTCCAAGGGATAGGGGTTCCCTTCACGAAGAGAGAGGGACCACACCGTGCCACCAAAAGCAGGGCCTAATGAGCGTACAAATGCCAACACCGATAGGCAGACACTGTGAAACAGATTGAGTTTAGGAGGATTTATTGCTTGGTACAACTTACCCATTGACCGTACCCAAGATTTCAGGTGCAGCTGAATTGCTCGTCTATAGGCAGCGGTAAGTACGTTGTATTTTGTGTCTCTTACTTTACCATGATCATGTAACTTGTGAACGAAAAGCAATTGCAAATGTATCGGAAGAAGAGGAGGGACATGTAAGAGAGTTTGAGGAGCCATACTTGTGCTGCCTCATTGGCAATGTTTGTTACGATCCATTGTCGTATAACTGTTAACTCGGGAAACAAAACATAGACCGCCACGAATAACAACAATGAAAAGCGTGTGAGCTCCAAGGTAGTGAAGTAACGTGCGCACTTGGGAAAGACGAAAAACTGCAGGAAGATTTGCTGAACACCCGTCCATGTATACGCCTCGGCCACCTGTGTGGTGTCCTGACCCAGACCACCCACTGAAACGGGTGTTGAGAAATACAAGGGCAGGACTTCGTCAAACACAAGGGACTGGAATGCGAACACCCTAGGATGGCGTTGTGAATAAAAAAAAAGTTATTTTTTCTTTTGCTTACGCGTAACCAATGATCACCACATACGATGTTCTGGTGATCTGGCTAAACTTGGAGGATCCGGACTCTTCTTCTTCTTCTTCGTCACTGCCGTTGCTTGCTGTCTCTGCTAAGAGCGCTGTACGTTCATCGGGATTAGCTTTTCTCTGTCTACGAATCACTGCAGGATTTGTCTCGTTGAGGTAGAAGTAACCGAAAACACATCCACAAAGTGATCCAATGGAGGAAACAAAACACGGCAAAAAGTAAGGATAATCTTTTAAAAATTGGACGTTGCCGAAGAGATTTGGGAAATGTTCCGCTGGTTTACAGAGATAACCACCTACCAAAACAGGTCAGATGATGCTAGAGAAAGTTACGCTTACTTACCCATTGCGGGGCCTGTAGACACAGTCATTCATTGCTTCGTTAGCACTTTCCTACTTTTTTTTTTTTTTTTTGGTTCTTACCAGCTAGCTCACAGTGAGAAACGAGGTATAGTCAGCAGGATAGATGCACTTACCAATTAGCCCAATGCCCCAGCACAAACCGAAAATAGAAAAGGCTGTCGCTCTGTTCGTTTCGTCCGTGATCTCGGTCACCATCGATCGTGCAACGCCGCTGTTACCTAAATGTCAGATGAGGACCTCTATCACTGCGCCACCTCCTCGTACCATTGACAATGCCGCAAAATGCGCGAGCCCCAACAGCCCACCATAGATTTTTGCTAAGACCAAAGCAGCATGAAGATATGGAGTTGCCCAGCTTTAACAGCGATTATTAGAAAAAAAATAGGTTAGTTCATGCAGTACATACGAGACCCATTAGGATGACAGGTCTTCGTCCATAGCGGTCTGAAAATCGTCCCCAGGGAATAGCGGTAAAAAATTGACAAATAAAGAAAACAGACGCTATAATAATAATTGTTGTATTACTATCAACTATTTTTATTATTCTTTACTTACTGATCCATCCAGCATATCGCCCAATTTCTGTCTCGTCATCTGTAATTTGGAAATCTTTGATCTAGGTTGCGGTCAGGTGGAAATCCACAATTATCCAAAACAAGTAAAATTTACCATGAAATAGATAAAGGGAAATAAGATGGTAGACGTAAGAGGATCGCTGAACAGCACCATACTAATGACAAACATCTGCATGCGAGGCAATGGCGTTGGGCCATCCGACATGGTGTGATCATCTTTCAGCGACAAATCAACTTCTTCCTCATCGTATATTCGCCCGGTGGACTTCTTAACCGGGTCGTTGTTGGCTTCGGTCATAGTCGGAGCTGCGCAACTGAAAGAGAAAGAAAAAAAGGAAAAAAAGAAGGGATGTCGGTAGGAAAAGCTGAGTCACCCCAAAATGTGATGCTGCTTGCCAATAAACGTACGCTTTGCTAAAGAAGAATTTTCGTCTTTTATCTTTTTTTTTTTGTTTTTTTGCCACATTCAGAATCCTTATTAGGATCGGTGCCTTAACCTGAGTCATGGCTGCAGGCTCTGACTCATTACAGCCTCGGCTAGCTTCCCGCCACCCACATCAATACCAATCATAGCCTTTTCTTTTATGCAGGAATCACGCACTCGTGCTTCGACTATTACCGGTTCTCTGCATACCAGGGCTTTTGCATTGTTTATTATTAAATGAAGGTGTTTTTTAATTTTTTTGTGGCTATGTTCTCAACTAATATAATAAGGAGCAATTCGAGCTACAAGAACTAGAAAGTATAGCACGTTGCGTGCGGTCCTTCAGGGCCGTTATCTACACTACAGCCTGGTGGAACAAACGCTTCTTCCGGTCGTCTACCTAACTCCAACAAACGAGCGACGATGACATGGCATAATCATGGATTCGTCATGACAACGGCATGGTACAGCCGATTCGCACATGAGAGCAAATGACGGGAGCATAAATGACTTGCTAAGCTTGGGACTATGCTACATGCCGGACCAGATATAGGTGGCCTTTCGAATGTACAGCGACGGCCGTGAAAGTCTATGAGACGGTATATGCCACTTCTTCAGCCTGATAAAACGTCTTTTTTTAGGTCTTGACGGGGAAACAGTTGTAAGCTGGTTTTGCATGCGTTGGCATAGATTAAATGCCCGAAGAGGGTGGACAGGAGACATGCTAGATCTGTTTTTCCATTGACATTGACCTCCGTGATCTTCCAAACAAAGAAGACTGGAGTGCATATGCATGGTAAAATAGCTAGGACTGGAATGGGAATATGTAGATCAAGGGTACTAGTTTTGGCTGATGTAAAGTTAACCTTAAAATCTTGTACCATTCAGCAGATACAATCTTCGACAGAACGTCTGGAGGAGATCATATGGCACTAGGTTCTCGACTTTCTCTCACCATACCTCTTTCAACTTTAAATTTGTAAACGTACTACACTGGCTATCCACTGCATTCCATAGTAATGGCAATGCATAGATATTCAAGCACAAGATGCGTGTTTAGACAAGTAGTTGTGATCTTTCGTCACCGAGACTTCCCGTGTACGGGAGGCACAACAAACTCCTTTTCTGGTAATGACAATACGTCCTCGGGCATCGGGAAAAAAAACAGCGATATACTGAAATTAAATTAACATTCATGCACGTAACCAAAAAGATGCTTGATTCTAGGAAATTAGCAAGATCGTGACCAGCCATTATTTGTAGCTTATCAATAAGGTGATGGGAATTGTCTCCATATCTATGGGCGTCGTTATACGTTGATGTAGTATCCCTTCTCTTTTATTTCGCTCCATGAGACTTGCTTTTATTATTTTCAAGGGTAGGTCGGTGCACAGAATCTATACCCGGAATAGAGATTGTCTTGACATCCGAGATTTCTTTGTCCCCAGAGAAATAAGCGACATTTGGATTTTTTTTTTCATGCATTGTGCACCAACATATGACCCGGAAAATCAGTAAGCTTATTACTGCGCAGTAAGGTACATATGGAAACATATGATTAGTGCAAACGCTGAAGGTGCTGAAAAGTATGGTCATGTATTGATATCCTTAGCACCGAGTCATTCTTGGTACAAAACGCTTTACGGTGTTCTAACAAGAAATGACTACGCATGTTGAGGATTCGATCAGTTTTGGCAAATACACGTCTTTCTATAGATTTCATCAGACGTTATTTGGATATTTATATATGGAATTGACTACTCTTTCTCTACATCCAAAGCTTGCAAGCCCATACCCTACCCTTGTATTTACATATTTCTTTTTTCACTATGGGAAACCGATTCCTTCATTTTCATTCCCAATGTGTTGTCCTCGATCTCCTATATGTCCCACACAGGAACATTGTTGTTCCGATTAGTTAAAAGAGCTATAGGCTATCGTGCGTTGAAGACAGATCATGTTCCAAACAGTCGACCGACTTAATAGCCAGGACGGATATCTGGGAGTTTGATGCAAAGCTGCCACTTTCCGATCTAGCTTGTGCCATTGCAGGTTTTACTTGTTTGCATCGGACGATCCAATTGAAGCATTATATAACAATGATAGGTCACAAAGTAATCCAGTACAGACAAGATTACTATAGTACTCTAAAAGTGCCTTGCTGATTCCTTACTTCTCCTTAGGAAACATAAAAAACAGTATGCCCTACTGCATTGCTTGCAAACGACTGATGATTTTGTTTACGCACGTTCTACAGTTAGCTTCTGAAGCAGTATCATATGCAGATGCATTGGAGGGTGAATGGTGGAAACTGTTGTCAAGCAATAATTTATCCATGAGATTGTCCGCCTCAACGATTTTTATACCTGTGTCTTCCATGAATGGCGTATCACAAGAATATTCATCTCTTCGTTCTTTAAGCTTCATCGCGGAATACTCGGCGGTGTATCCATCGAATTGTAGTTTTCGTGTGCATTGATTGAAAACGTCAAATATCAAAACTTGCTAAGCTTTTAAAACTGCCAGATAAAAGTAGATAAAAAAATTTATATTACTTTAGATGAGAAATTCTTTTCCATGCTTAAAAACTCATTGAAAGTAAAGAAAGATACGTTGTACTTTGTCATCCCTTTACACATGTCAATGCTCGCAAGGGCGCCGTTTGAATTTCATAAGGTTTATGCATAACTAACATCAAATGCTAACATCGAACGCTTACATGGCTGATGTCTTTTCACAGTAAAATAAAAACTGTCTGTTTAGAATCTATCCATATAATTACCTTCCATTGAAGTAGAAAGGTGGTTTAGTTGACAGGAAATATTTGTCTCATGTCAGATTAAAAGTAATGTGGTCGTACTGTACATTGCCAAACAACTATGGAGGAAGACTGCACCAAAGCAATTGAATAGTACACAGGGATGGCAAATCAGGAACATGCAATTGGGAAATCCAAGCTTATATATATTTATTATGGGGAATTGCCGTAAACAAAGATGAAAGAAGATCACAGGAAAGTGTTTGAACGGTGTGAAAATGCTGTACGTCGAATCCAAGTCCATCTGCGGAAATCTAGTGGCATTTTTTGAAAAGCATGTAGTATTTTTGTCTTAATGATCTTCATGACTATGCAGTAAGTGAGGAAATACCCAAAAGCCGCAGCATCCATTTGCCTTCGGGAGTAGAGGGTTTCTTTGAACCTTAGCTGATCTACAAGAAGTCATCACTTGGTTTGCGGGCGGGAGTGTAATTTCAGCGTGCTAGTTATTACCTTCCATGCCTGCAATGAGTTTGAGGACTGCTTCCACTAGACGAGCTAGTTGCTGAAATCTTTTACATTTTCTGAATGTGGGTTATAGCGTGAAAATGGAACTCATCCTAGCATCATCTGGTTCTAACAGCGTAATGGTGATCTTTTGCTATCTATATCAAAGAGCCTTATGCAGAGATACTATCGATTGCAATTGGCTTTTCATATGGAATTATATGCCGATAGGATATGCCAGATTATACTACGATTTGCATTCACAGACATTTCCCCATCTTCCTTGTACAGAACCGGTCTATCTTGCCACCTAGGGAGAGAGGCCAGGGAGAGGGGCTCCTTCGGTAGCGAGGATGTTGATGGAACAAATGTGGTAAGGTGGGTCATCTGGTCTTATTATTACCTTGTCCTACAACCCGAAGTATTATTAGTTGTCAGTGCACCCATGGCATCTGTAAGATATGTACGTACTGGAATACTGATGCAAACTACAAACCCTCAGGAAAACTAAAAGAAAAGTATACTGACCTCACGTACCGAAGATGGTGATGCATGTGAACGCACGAGCCATTCGATAAATTCCTGCCCTAGAATCCCCGCATGGAAAACCGTCCTCTTATTGGGTTTCGGAATGACTTTAGCGCCGGAGGTTTTCGTGTGGGTTGCACAGCTTCGTGAACAACGTTCACAGAACGATCGAGATGTTTACCACTGTCCATTTTTTGTAAAGATAGACAATAGATGGCTGACAACCAAACGGATTTTCCGTAACTACAAACAAAATTGAACCGAAAATCCACTCTGTCAGTAGATCCCGATAAGGAAGGCACAGCCGCCACACCCTTGCCCGGGATCAATGAGATCTGTGCCAAGAGGTTATCATGTAGTATGTCTTATTTTAGCCACCTTTGAGCGTTAATTAATTGTCTGTTTCTTCTGTGCCAACCTTCTCTATCATTTAAAAACCTGTAACCTTAGAGTCAAGCCAGTCAGGAAAGGAACAAGCAGATGAGATGTCTAGTCTGCTATGTGCCTGTGGATATATAGGGTGTCATTCAGAATGGGAATTTTTATTCATAGATGGCAGAAAATAAAATAAAATGTATACCATTGGTTATTTCCATACTCTTGCGTACGGTAAGACCTTGATGACAGTATCTGTTTAAAACTGTGAAAGACGTAGACAACCGTGGTTGAATCGCCGAGTTGTTCCATCCCCACGTGCTTTTTTGTCTTACGTGAACCGCCCGAAATGGTCCGTCGTCGTTTGAAGATGATGGTACCAGGCATGTACATATATAGAGGTGCTAAACTGCGTCTGCTACAATTCAGGATTGTCCTTTGTCCTTTCTCCCTCTTTTCCGTACCGGTAAACCTTCTTCCTTTTCTCCTCTTCTTTTTTCTCTCCTCTTTCTTTTTTTTTTGTACCCTGAACGCCTCTGAACAATGGACAGTCTCTCCTATCTGATCCTGACTTGCCCCCGTGATGTAAGCGAGCCTGAACTCAATCATTCCGGTGTTTTGCACAAGTCGTCCACGCATGAATACTCCAGTTTGACGGAGACGTGGTCACCATCGTTTGAGTTCTTGACACTGACTACAGAGTATGGGGAAGAGGAAGAGGAGGAGGAACTGGATGATTCGTCCTCGTGCAGCACGGACGACCTTTCCACTCACGACTACGATCTTGATGGGGTGGATGAAATGGAATGGTTCCTAACCCTGACGGCAGACCATGATCAAGTCGAAGAAGATTTTGATGAAACAAATTCATGTGTTACAGATAATTCTACCCATCAATTCTCTTCTTATAACGACCATGCTCAGGACTTTTTGACGTTAACCCCTCCTGAGCACATGTCGTCCTTTGTCACTGCTCAATCGTTATCGTCATCGACACACGAGCCACAGCACCCGCTTTTGTATGAAGAAGGGGCACTTCTCTATTTAGTTGAAGTTGCTCCAGTGGGTTAAGGAGTCCCTTCCTTTATTTTTCCAGGTAGAACAAAACATGCTGTAGAGCACCCCCTTGAACAATCAATTTTTTCGATTTTTGTACCACCTTTATATCTAAAACACCGACCTCATAGAAGGAAATTGTTTCTCCTGGAAAATACAACGCGATGGTCGTATATCGCAAAAATTTCCAATATAACTTGTGCAAAAAAACGTCTCATGGTGGTGTTAATTTTTACAAGTAGTGTAATTAGTACATATCTCGAACTTTTGACGTCCATTTCATTTCACAGTTAAACTGCCGCAAATTTAATTTCCAACGGTAAAGCTTCACTGTAAGGCTTTCTTTGCATTGTAGTTACAGTAGACCTGCGTTAAAGTTACTCAGTAAACTCATATTCTCTCTGATTTGTAACACTTTGCTGTTCATATATTTTGATTGCAGTGAATCGTTATTCTGGTCGCATCTTCTTTGCTGCGGTGTATTTTGTCATAAAAAAGATATTGCGCAAAGTATTAGCATCTTAATTAAATACAATGCGATAATTTTTATAGGCTATTACTGCGTGGAGAATGATATCGATTACGTCGTCGCTTTTGGCGTTGTGGAGCTTGTCTTTCTGCATAGCAATGAATCAATCATGACTGCAATGATAATGACACACAACCTACATGAAGAACTCTCGTTGATATCAACTACTACAAGGTCGCCTAGCATTTCGCATTTTTTTAACCGCTTCGGTAATCCCAGATTGGCTCGCAAACCTGCAGTTCATGCTGACGTTCATCCCCAGAGAAGTAGTCCAGGGAAAGCTTCACTGTAGCAACCTACTTCGCGACTTCGATGTTCATTTGGTGAAATATACTTCATATTTGTTGCTCATGATGTGCAATAAACCAATAATTACGTCATATGGGCATTTTTTATATCAATAAAATAAAACAAAAACTAGTAGGAAATATGATGTTATCTATAATAACAGGATCAAAGTTGCTGAGAGAAGATACAATGATTTTTGCGTAGAAATTTGCGCTGAAAAGATGTAACTTCGTATATATCGTGAGTGAATTGAGATCTTTAGCGGCGCAATGATCATCGCTGAAAAAAGTGCCTACATTGTGTTTCAGCGCGAGAAGAGGCACAAGCTAAAGCATAAAAACAAAGATGTAAACAAAAATCCCATGACAAATATTTATAGGTCTTGGTGCAGTACGAATTTACGGTGTTTCTAGTGGCGTTAAATGAGAGATGTTTTTCGGACTGTGATGGTATATTTATCCGTCGATATAATGGCAGAATTGATGAATGATTATGTGTTCCAAATGTTTACGCATAGAAAGTAACGATTTCGACGGATATGTTAAGAATGTCAATAAGAAAAAGAGCATCAACGAAAGAAGCACTGTGATAAGATGCATTGCAAGAAAACAGCACTGAAATTGGCAATGAAGCTCATATACATTCGACACAACATTGTCTTTGCTTCAATTCCATCTAAACGTCCGCTCCGTTGTGTATCTACTTGAGGTTATTCATGGGAAAGAGCGCAGACCCCCAAGAGTACAACGTCATGGCATCCCGCCGCTGTTTTTTGTGTGCATAATACACGGTAGAATTTTCGTTTTCAACCTCGTCTAGACAACTTCGCTGCTGTATATACTCGAGTATGTTCCCTGTAGAGACTCCAGTTATCCGTAAGGTTGCTCTGATGACGACTCAGCCCTTTGCGCCTCGCCACACATGCATACACAGTTCTTGAAAACGACAACCCGTGTAACGTAACACTCCGTGTAACGTACCCCCAAATTCACTTCATCATCTTCTTCTTCTCCTCCTCTTTAATTTTGCCAATTGAACACCTTTGAATGACCTTTTAGTTTTGCAGTGATTTGACTGAATGTGGACTTTTTTCATTTGCACACTTGGGGGTCTTGGGGTTCCCCAAAGAACAAGCTCAAGTACGTACAGCAGTGTGGATGTCCAAATGTAATTGAAGACAAACAGTGTCACGGGTGATGTATGTCAGAATGTGTTTGCTAACTAAAGTATGCAAACTTCAACGTAGTTCTCTTGCTCTGAATCTTCTCTCAGTGTTTCTTATGTTTATACTTACTCTTCTTCAATTATTACCATGCAATGATCACCATATCCATTACTACTTTGCCTTTTACTCATTATTGCCGCCATCTTGTTTTATTTGCGAAGAACACCACTGATAAAGGAAATTTGCAGTCGGATGTTTATTACGGAAAATGAGTTTTACGTTTGCCTTGCTTCGGTAAGCACTTGACCCGCCATTCACATCCGACTGCACATCCCGTCACAACCTCAAACACCCATTGAAATTGCTGATCTTTCATATAAAATTATCTTTTCATTTTTCTTATTTACTCGGTTAGTTCTTTTACAAACAACAATTTCAGAGCTTTGTTCCCAGAAGTGCAAAGCAAAAAAAAAAAAGAAAAAGAGGCACGCATATAGATATATAACGTGAACCCGTTATTACGGTATAAGACATGCGAGATACTTCCCCAGAGTGAAGCGATTTCTTTAGACAATAGAAAGATAAGAAAATTTACACGCAGGATAAGCAAATGAAAAGAGACAGGCAATTTCAAGAAATGGTTGTTGCGGAGGAGACAAGTAATTACATGTACATACAATCAGATGAAAAAGGAGGTGAAATGAAAGAAGGGGTAAAAATAAAGGCAGACAGCGAAGACATTTTTTTTTAAAAAAAAAGGGATCATCATCGTCATCCAACAGTTGCTGTGGTGAAGATTGTACTGGTTGTTGCTGCAATGTGCTCACCTTCTTTAGGCGTAACCACGTCTTCTGCTGTCTCCACAGTCTCTGCGGGTGACGTTTTGTGTTCCTCCAATGTTAAGGAAGGTAGATCTTCTTCCGGCTTCTTTGTCAGGTGGGCCGATAAATCTCTATTCATGCCGAAACTATTAACTCGATCCTGATCAAAGATGGTCTTAAGTTTCTCGTCGCACAGAATGAATCGTCGGTCAGCCGGATCCTGTAAATCATTCTCCTTGATATACTTCCATAGCTTCTTGACTATTTCCGGTCGTGAAAGCTATACAAACATGGGGGGTTGATCAGCGACTTGTACCAGATGAAGTAGGAAAAAAAAAGATGTTTACCTCTATATCGCCATCCATAAACGCTGATAATGCCGGGCTCAGAATTAACGGCTTATTCAGTCCTGTTTTGCGTTTCGGTTTTGGCGGAGCATTCGGATCCTTTGGTTCACTTATCCGTTTTGTTTTTTTCTTTTTGGATTTCGTTTTCTTTTTTGATCCATCCAATTCATCTATCATTTCTTTTTGATGGTTGTGTCCTGGTTGTGGTTGTGATATAGGTAACGATGGGTAGCATTGTAGCGGATATCTATGTAAAAATGCTGCCTGGTTCGGAAGTGCGAAGGCTTGAGTCATAGGGCCGAGCGATGGTGAACTCATGTTGTAGAATTGGAACGCAGCGTTTCTCGTGTCTTGTGGCATAAATGGTGGATAAATACGGGTAGGATTCGGATGTGAGGAAGGATAACGATACGAAGAGAATGATGGTTCCTGCGTAACTTGCTGTTGCAGTTGTTGTTGTTGTTGTTGTTGTTGTTGCAGTTGTTGTTGTTGCTGCTGCTGTTGTTGTTGTTGTTGATGATGATGATCCATCCCCGGTTGAAACTGCCATGATGATGTCTGTGGGTCTTCTACTTTGATCGAATGCAACTGATGCGAACTTGTCATCACATGATGATGATTGGTATTTGCAAACGTCTCACTTAGTTCAAAGTCTTGAAATTCCTGGTATGGATTGAAGTCGGCTATCGTTCCGTCCAAAAAGCTGCCCGGTGAATCCGTAGTTCCGCTCGGCATTGAAGTCTGTGGCAGGGGAGGTTGGACACTATGCTGTCCCGGATGGAAGGAGGAGAGCACGTTCCTTTGATCTTCAACGGGGCAGTTGTAGTTCATAATGATATGCGGCTCTGTGCTCCTTGGGTACTGTTTCGTTGCACCTGTCGCTGTTGTCGTCGCAGGTACATCGAGTGACTGTATTGTGGTATGCAAATCTGTTTCATTGCTTTAATGATGGATTCTTGCGTTGGCGTATTTAGGCTTACCTTCCAAGGTAGGGTACTGAACAAGATCCATAGGCAAGTGCTATTTTTTTTTGTAACCGCGGATAAAGTGCTTCCGTTAGACCAGCGATTGCTGATTTGTGTACCAAGATAGAGGAAGGGATAGGTGTGCAGGCTTTCTTTTTTTACACACAGTAGGAGCGGATTGTTTCCAAGCGTGCGGATATAAACTATATGTAAATACACAATAGAGCAAAGAGAGAGAGAAGCAACGGATTGAGCACGGGAGAGAAGTAAAAAAAGAAGGGTTGCATTTCGACGGAGTCGTACAGTAGAAAGTGTGTTGTAGGCACAGTTGGAAAAAATGTAACCATCCAGTCACGCTCACCAAAATGCCGCAATCTCCGCTGGAAGGTGTGTAACGTCTAGCCGTTTTTGGTACTACGATTCAGGGGGTTAGGCTGGCAAAAGATGCCTGGGAGATCGTTCCCTGCGATCACGTTCATTGGAATGAAACCCACATTATCCTTTTAATGCATTGATATCTCACCGTAACTAATATCACAGCACAAGAGGAAATGCCAAGATGTCGTGCGACAGTCTATCGGCGACATATTTCATATCCTGCATGATGGTTGAAAAAAAATAAAACACAAGGCTTTTACAACAAAACAAGCTTTCGTACAGAATGGAAAACAAGTGCCGCATATGAACTGCTACCCTTGTTTCCGGTACGGCCACAAATTGTTGCTGGGCTGTCTGCAGCTCCGAGTAGTCATTCTGCACCGATCTGCGGATCCTGCTTTTTTTCCGCTTCTTTATGATGCATATTGTAAGTGAAAATCCCCCGGCGCCAACAACTAACCATTCACGCTTGAAAAAAAAAAAGGTAAGAAACAACGAAGAGTGAATGTGAACATGTCAATAGACTCACTTTTCTGGTTTTGATAAATGTCCTGATTATCTTTCGGGATGAATGCATCCGGTCCCTGAGCTCATCCAATATTCTTGCTTTCTCCTTTGTATACCAGGTGCACAACAAATGTTTACGGTGTCATTACCTTCTTGCTTAAATTAAAATATACAAGTTGTTGATAAAAAAATTTTCATCAACTAGCAATCGGCTTTTGCCGCAACTCGGAGTGTCAACGCAGCCACCACTACCCATTTAGGCACGCCATTTCTGCCACGGATCATTCGATCGGCTCGCCGCAATCCGAAAACGCCGCAAACGATATGGTTTATTGACAAAGCATAAACAGTATAAATATACTCTTATCCTGAAATCCATTCATCATCTTTTTTTTTTTTCCTTTACTATCAGTCAGCTTTTTCTCCTTGTAAATAACCTCAACTCTCACCTGGAGTGAGTGAGTGAGTGTGTGTGTCATAATCAACCAACGCTTTGGAATGGTTATCGGACTTTTGGGGACAATCCATCCTAGCGGAAACGAATTTCAAGCATCGATAAGAACAAAGGAAACAGCCCTCTTTTTGTGCAAACTAAGCCTTTAGCCTAGAATACCTATATTGTTGCTACTGATTTTTTTTTCATTTCTTTTCGTGGCAGAAAAATAATATCAGATGCACTGCGCTCGAATATGGACCAATTTCCTTTCACTAAAAGCGCTGCGCTTTAAGATTTGACTGTTACGAGATTTAGAAATCCATGCCTACCCTTTCCCTTTTTCCATTTAGTGCCATACCTAGAATCGTCTCTGCTTACTATATGGATGATGGATGGAAGCATTTTATTAATAGAGGTTGGCGTTACTGTATCGTCAAATCAGTACTAAATATGACCGGATTTATTTCCGCATGAATAGTATTTCTTATTGTCTTGGGATGACCAGTTCCATGCTCGAAGATAATGCGTCAGATTACGACAAATAAACGTAAAGTAGATAACGCATGACGATGCATGTAAAGTGATCTGCCGTTCGCAGCAAGAATTAGATGGACACTATAGTTGGTCTGTCCCTCAAAAGGGGAGGAATTTACTGTGATCTTCCCATTTATTTGCAGGTAATCATTGATGTCTTTGCGCGGTGGATTAAAACGTTTTGTAGGAGATGTATATCATTGGCACTAAGTGGACTTGGACTTCTTTGCGTCAATTGAAGTGGGCATGTATACTATGGATTTGCACAATGGGTTAGTTCATTGTGTTTCTAGATAAGGAAATGTCCCACCCAAAAAAAAAAAAAAAATCAATCATATTTAAAGAGAAAGACGGCTCCTTTTCTTCGGCTCTGCTTTATAAAAACATCCCGGTACGTACGAAGGATTAACTATAAGCATAAGATTACTCATGTCTGTGGACACATTGTTTAGATCCATAATGATCGCCAAAAGTCAAATGGCCTTAGGTCATTATCTCCTCTTGTCCCGCTCTTACCCCTTACGGTGCGGGGCGCGGCCACCGCGGACGGCGCGACGTTACCCTTTGGGGGTGAGTAAAATGACATCCAAGCATAAGAGGTATTGATCGTGAATAAATTTTGTGTCCGCTGAGGGACCAAGTTCAAGTAAGTTTCCGTTTAGCTGATAGTTTAGACTAGCGTAAGGCTTTGTTCAATAGATAGTACTTCAGCTGCAAACAAAACGATCTGATACAAAGAGAAAATGATCTAAAAATACGAAGTTTAGCTGTCTTCATTATAAAGTAACATGCAATAGCCATCATTTATCCACGTGTTAACGAGAGACACTACTTGTTACCCCCATTTGAATCTCGCCCAAGTCTTAATTTTTCCGCTTCATCCATTGTTTTAATTTCACTTCTAGTTCGATGCAGATCTTTTAAAACGTTAAAGTCCTTAACATCAAGTACAACCGTTTTCTCGCTGACTTTGGGAGGCTTGGAACGATCAATCGATAATATATCGGTCCTATGACCTACAGCATTGTGCCACCACAAAACCACCGATGTATGAATGTAGATGAAATCGACGCATTACTTTGACTGTTCTAATCCACGAGTTCCTCGGGCAGTCAATGTAAGGTCAGGAAGAACCTTTGCGTACGTGTCATAGTGTATGACCCGAAGTGCCAACCTATTCTTCTCCTAACGGTATTTGGTCGTTAAGCCCCATCTTCAGGCTCCAAAAGAAGACTGACCAATCAGAATGCTAAGGTGTCTACATCGGAAGAAAGTGCCTTCCAGATCTTCATGACGAGCCCGTACGATCTTTCAATTTCTTGATATCTCCATATGGTTTTGGCTCGCTCTAACACTACTTGCAGATATTCATTTTATTTGAGTACTTCACCGTGCTCTCATTAATATTCACTTTGCTCGTGTGTCTCCCAAGTGATCGTCGTAGTTCTCCAGGGTTCCCCTCTAGATCTGCGGTGTATCGTGGATCAGCGTATCTTATGTATCCTGGAGATCACTCCTGCTTGCCGTACAACTACAACGACAGCGCATTGCTGTACATGAAAAATACGACAAACTCTTGTCAATATGGTAGATATTTTCTTTCTATCTTCGTAGATATATTTGTACCTACAAAAAATATCCACAGAATGTGTCACACGTTTGCTAGATAAAAATATAAACGGTGCAATTATAAGAACTGTAAAAGATAGCTTGTATCAGAGTATTTGGCTGTACGATTTTTTGGCACTATATATTGGAATCGTTAGAGTATTTTTATACATCCATGTCAAATATGAGCATCATATCCAATGTTTTTATATTGTAGGAGGCACAAACAAAAACAATTTCACAACAGTGCTTCTCTGTCAGCTGCGTTACATAACAAGAAGTTGCGATTACCGGATTACCACCTGCAACGGAGCGGAAAGACTATATTGATAAAGAGGTGAATCACTGGGTACGAAGCCAATGAAACGTCCAAGCCGTACTACTTGCTGTATCTCTACAAAAGTGGCTTACTTATCTCCATCATTGCAAACGCTTATAGCAAAAGCTATTCTGTTCAATTAAAACCAAAATTATTGTAACAATCAGTAACATCCAATAACGTGTCCTATTTTATTGAATTGATGTCTACGCGGCAACGACTGAATAGATCCCATCGAGAGTGGACAAATACATATCACCAATAACTTCAATGGCCAGAAACAGCATGCACCTACAGGGAATCTAGACATCTATCATGGTTTTTAAAAACAATTTTTGATCCAACATTGTAATTGCGGAAGTATCACGCATACAAAAGAAAGAAGTGGAAGAAAATTCAAAAGGTTCTGGTTAGCTTGTGTTGGTATCGCTGGTGACAAACAAAGTCAACTCTACGACATTTATCACTTCTCTGCTTTATGAGACATTTATCAATTTACTCCACCAAAAAATATGCAGTAAAACCTTTTTACTATTCGTATCATTCGATTAAAGTTTTTCTCTCTCGTTACAAAAAAAAACCAAGTCTGTCAATAGGGTGTCTCCACCCTATCGTTTCATGTAGAAACAATATATCAATCTTATTAGTCCTACGCAAATCCCAGTAATCATCTGTTAAATAATGGATAAACTTAAAAGTTTTCTCATCAACATTCTATTCCCAAGAGAGGGTTGTCAAATGATGCAATGAAACTGTTTGTACTTACCATTGGTACAAGAACAATTACATGCTTCATTATAATACACAAAACCTTGTACAGATTGAAAATATAGACCGTCAAACCTAGTGGAGATGGTCTTTGCTCGCACAATTATTTCCTGGATTGTCTGTGTACCTCTCCATTTCTTTCGGAGGAACTTTATGGACTCTGGTAATCTCCCCTGTTGTAAATGTTTGTATATTTAGACAAGAACCATTTTGACGATACATCGCATGTACTTAAGTGTAACCTTATTGTTCTCAAAACCTAACACTAATTTTAGATTAGTATTATACCCCGCAAAAAGAACGGATGTGGCCCAGGAAACAGTCATAATATGATTTCTCTGTGAGCCACTTGGTTATTTAATGATCGACACATGAATTGAGACGTCGCAAGTCTGGTAGATGTTGAACGTGTAAGCGAATCTTTGTATGATATGTGATATAAGAAGCATTTGCAACCAAGATAATCCGAAGCAGAGACTGGCATCGCACATGGTAGACAAAAGGTTGAACTATCTGTATGTATTTAACCCGAAGTGCTTATCACGGGTAAATATAGACGCAAAGTAGGAAAGAGAATAGCTTTCCCTTCAAACATCCTCAATACACTGCTATCTGAGCTCCTTTTATGTGGTATGGAAAAACTTGTCTCTGACATGCAAGATAAAGGAAGCGACTCACTCAAGATTCATCATCAAATCATGGAGCGAAAACTATTCTCCAGCATAAAGTAAATTTTAGGCAAACGTGAAAGAGCTTCCAATTTACATACAAGTGCTTGTGACTCCAATCTCCCATGTATCTTCTCGCCTGAATTAATATTGGATAAATATTTCGTTTTTGAAAGCTAAAGTTAAACCTTTATAGTTCTGGCGGCGCACTGGCCGGCTTTTAAGCTTCTGGGGAAACTGTTTCCCCATTTTTCCGTGTGATACAAACGCTTAGTCCCGTCACCAAACGCTGTCAAACACTGAAAATCAAAGCAATCCTACTGTAGCTTACCTCCAGCCAGAAATTGCTCTGTTTTTTGGGCGACAGATGTTTGTGAATTATCGGGAGCGATCGCAAAGCATCACGTCATTTCGTCGATCCAACCTAGATAAAGCTCCGCAACGAACGTTCTCTAAACGATGCGCCGGAGTTTTATCTTGAAATAGCGGATAGAAGTAGAGGTCCATCGGTAATAGACGTGAACGGTGAAAGAAAAAAAAACCTTAACTCTTTTTGTTTATATCTGGGGCATTCGTACACACGTGGAGCTTCAAAAGATAATGATCGGATCCAGTGCAATGAATCAAAACTGCTTTTAGGAGTAGACAAACTGCACAGTTCATAGTGGTCTTTTCGCAGCAAAGCCACTCGTACCATGATCCAGTCAGATCTCAATGACATTACTGAAGGTAGCAACAGCCACAAGCAAGGCATTCGTGTTTCGTAAGAGTTTTGTTCATCTGAATGAAGGGCGCGTGTCAAAACACCGACAATAATGTTTCAATGGCAGCATTGGTCGATCGTTATCTGTCTCTGTCTCCCTCCCTCACTCCCTCCCTTTTTTTTAGATGTGGCTTTTTGTGTTAATCGCATATCAAGATACACGATAAATGAGATCATACGCAACCTTATTTCCGTATTTGTATGTAGTCGTGTGTTCAGCGGCAGGATTGACAGACAATTTTGTTTGTTACTCCTAGGTCGTGCCAATCCAGGTTTCTGCAATAGTAGAATGACCTCTCAGATGGCCATGTCGTACTATTGTAGTGCTACGTCCAATGCACAGTGTCTGAAAGTACAATGTATTTTGGGGACTAAGTGGTCTAGTGGCAACAGTCAATGAGAACAGAGACTTGAGAAAATGAATCCACCTTGGTGACGGCGAATGTTGGACCAGACATGCAGGAGATGGCCCTTTCCAAGTTTGGTAGAAGCGTCTCATTTTCTAAGTGTCACGCCACCCTTTCAACTGTGGTCCAGCAGCTCACATTAACTCTCCGCAATGCTCAACTTGAACAGATAACAATGGGTCTTCACGCCGTGTCATGTAACACGTAATCACAGACTACTGGAAGTGCCCAGATCTTAACCTCAATAAGCGAGCAAATCAACAGCCATCATTACATATGTTTCAGATAACCCCACCCCATTACATTCATGTCTGATGCCCAAAATATAATTTCACTTTCTACCTCCGAGACAAGCACATTGGAAGGTTATTCTACAAGGTCAAATCGAATATTGATCTCGTGAAATGCAATGGACACTGGCTAGCTGACACGTGATTTACCGCTGTGTTTGCTCTGGTGCTTTAACTTCTTCAGCAATGTTTGCAATGGTTTGAATAAATGAACAAAACAGGACAATCACAGCAAAGAAGTGCATAAAGATCTTACTGGATCAAGTGAAAAACTGACATCTGGGAACGGTGGAACAGTTAACGTCATTTTTAGTGGATAGAGGTATTTCATACCGATGAATTTGCATTGCATTTGAGTCTAGGACCAGACTACTGCACTGGAACAACGATCTGCCACAAAGAAACGAACGATATTTTTTGTTGCAATGAAAAAATCCCGCCCGACAGGTTGGTATATTATTTTCGGTGAGTCAGACCGATTGTAACACAGAAAGGTTCCTGTGTGACTCGCGTCAATTGCAAAACTTTGTTTTTTTTGATAAAGGGGAGCCCGAGAAGTACGCTGCTCTTACCTAAGCCCGACATCATTCCCTACTCTTCTTTTCAAAGTCTGGGAGAATGTTTCTGCTTGCTTTGATACCTTCCTTGTATTCTATATGCCTCTATGGAGCTCTTGCTCTGGGAGTGACCTTTGCCATTCACATCTTGTCGCAATTGGTAAGTTTTTTTTTTTTTGAGAAGTAGATGACAGAGGTTCTGACTCGTCGTTGCAGATTTTTCCAAAGGATCCTAAGCGTCCCACTGTTGTATTCTCTTGGATCCCTTTCATGGGAAATGCGATCGAATTTGGCGTGTAAGTTATCAAGGTCGAAGAGGGCATCCGGTCGTTGACCAGCGTATCTTCTATAGGAACCCTATTGCCTTTTTGCAGGAATGTCAGAAGAAGTATGGTGATGTCTTTACATTTTATTTGGTTGGCAAGCGCGTTACTGTCTGCTTGGGTCCCGATGGCAACCAGTTCGTATTCAACAGCAAGCAAAACTTGTCTTCCGCCGCCGCCGCCTACAACAGTATGACGAAATATGTGTTTGGCCCCGAGGTTGTATATGATGCGCCACACAGTATCTTCATGGAGCAAAAGAGGTAGCAGGATTGGAAAGTTATTCTGTAAACTCACCAAGGTGGCTAGATTTGTCAAAGCTGGTCTTAATTCGGAGTGCTTCCGTCAGCATGTGCCTATGATTGTGGATGAAGTGACACAGTTTTTTAAGGACTACAAGAAGCCATCGGGTTTGATGGAAGTTTACACCACTTTCAGCAAGCTTATCATCTGTACCGCCTCGCGTTGTCTGATGGGCAAGGAAATTCGTGCAAGCTTGGACGACAGCGTTGCTCAGCTTTACTACGATCTTGATCAAGGATTCCAGCCTATCAACTTCATGTTCCCCAACCTTCCTTTGCCCTCTTACCGCAAACGTGATGAAGCTTGCAAGAAAATGGCCAACCTGTACTCCAGCATCATTCAGAGACGCAAGGCTGAAAATGACTTTGTAAGTAAAACGAATATGAAAAATCGTGTCAAAAAACTTAAACTATATCTTAGTCCAACTCCGATCTTTTGCAAGCTTTGATGGATTCTACCTACAAGGATGGAAGCCCAGTCCCTGATCACCACATTGCCGGTATGATGATTGCTATTCTTTTCGGTGGTCAACACACTTCTGCCACAACCAGTACCTGGACTATCTTCGAGCTTGCCAAGCGCCCCGAGCTTATCAAAGCACTTCGTCAGGAACAAATCGACAAATTGGGATCGCTTAAGGCTGATTTGACTTTTGAGAACCTGAAGGAATTGACCTTGTTGGAATGCACTATTCGTGAGACCTTGCGTCTTCACCCACCGCTCTTCCAGATGATGCGCAGAGTTATCGCTGACAAGATTGTGTACGAAAAGACTGGCCATGAAATCCCCAAGGGTGATTACCTTTGTGCAGTACCTGGTGTGACTCATATTGATGCCGACTACTTTAATGACCCATTGGAGTATAACCCTCAACGCTGGATTGACAAGACTGACCCTGTCCATTCCATTGAACAAGGTGATGATGCAAATGTTGACTATGGTTTTGGTGTCGTCGGTATTTCCTCTAAGAGTCCCTTCGTGCCATTTGGTGCTGGTCGTCACAGATGTATTGGTGAACAGTTTGCTTACTTGCAACTCAAGACAATCATTGCCACCTTTACCCGTATGTTCGATATCGAACTTGAACACGGTAAGGTTCCCAAGTCTGACTATACCTCCATGGTGGTTGTGCCTGAACATCCCAGTAACATCAAGTACACATGGAGAGAGTAATTCATTTTATTTTCCCATCCTCTGTCCCTCGTCCTCCCTCTTTTTTTTTTCTTTCGCAAAAAACTTTCGTACAAATAGCTGGTTTCCTCGCTTTTTAGTGAAAACAAATGGGGAATCAAACTTAATAAATCTAATCTTTTCCTTCCATCGAAAATCTTTTTTTCTACAAACGACTCTGCACTGCGTTGGACGTTTATTGGATACAGGAACTACATCTGTTTGTTTTATCTTACATATTGGTTAATCAAATGCCTTGATATCAGGTACATCTAGTTACCGCGCATAAACAATAAAGTGGGAGACAGTGACATAATATGTTTCATGGACGTAACGGCTGCTGTTGACCAAACTGTAGTTCCGTCACTTTTGTCAGAACAATATCGCCCCAGTACTGCTGAACAAAGTACAGTATCGTCACCACCAAGGTCACGATGAGAGTGAACCGTACAAAACCGAAAACAAGACGAAAGATGCCGCGAAGGATAAAGACCATCACAGTGAACATAGCATACAGCACCACGATAGCCAAGAAGACAGGGACAATGTTGACAGGTACGGAAATCGTCGATACGTATAGCTGCCGTAAAAGTTCGGGCGAATGGTCAAACAGGAACTGGCCACTGGTGGCCAATGCAGCAAACACACGATCGGGATGAGGAAGTGCAACATCATACTGAAGGAGTTGATCATAACAGTAAATGTACACGTTTGAAAACGTCTCGGCTACAATGATGTCCATGGTTGGTGTGGAAAAAGAACAAAATAATAGCAAGACACAAGGCGTCTAGGTCCTGTGTACGAGACATGTTCGGACACGACAGGTTATCCGGGTAAACCTATTCCGTAACTTAAAGCAGTATCCCTGTGAACGGCAAGTTCATATATGTAATATCCTCACGAGAAACACCATCAATCAGATGCAGATAAGAAGACTTACAAATTCACATGGAGCATTATCTATTGAGCCAGGGTACGAATCAGGGCAAACTCAGATTCAAGTCTTTCTCAATGTGCCTCCGCTACCACGTAACAGTTGGATACCCATCCCCATATGACTCGAAGCCGACTAAATGACAAGGAGTCAGAGCAAGCGTTAAAATCATAAGATTAGTTAGCCGAAGATTCTCCAGGAGGAACGTGAGAGAATAGTCTGATGAGATACCCTAGGCTATCTTGATGTAGCTGAAAGAGAAGCTGATCCAGAAATGTTGAGAGACTTTACGATTTATTTCTAGAACAAGGTAATTCTAGGGTGTAGAAAGGACAGTAACGGCGACATAACTCAGGAACCCATTGATTGAATCGCGCCTTCTTTAATGAATCCGCTTTTGCTATTCATGTGAAGCGCGATATGATCTGGTAGAAAAGAGACTGGCCTTCTCCGGTGCCTTCTCTGGTGTCTTCTCTGCACAGCTAGAGATCTCCAGTTTATGATACGCAAGAGAGAAAAGATTTGAATTACTCTGGCGTAATTAAACAGATATTACTACTACCTACAAAAGTTTTTTATGGTTCCCTAATTCTTCTTTTGGGCAGAAACCTTGTACACAATGCCAGCGCACTAAGAATACGGACACTGCTGATGCTGCATCTAGTTTTTTGTTGCTATGCGAAAAAGTTGTAGGCCGTAGCAATTTTCAAGGCAAGAATGACAAGTGCACTGCCTTTCAATTCTGTAGCAGGCCCAAGAGTACTTTTGTGATAACTGCTGAAACACTAAAAGCTATCATCAAGCATTCCCGGTACTCGGTGTGGGTAAACTTTAACGGTACACCAGATGAGGCAATGCTATTTTACGAATTCCTTGAAAAGTGATTTCATCAAACGACCTCAGCCACACTCAAAATTTCTTGCGCTCTGTTTGGTGGATGATATTGGCGCACAGTTTCTCTTCCGAAATTAGGAAATGGCGCAGTTCCGAACAGTAAGTTTATAAAAGAAAGAGTCAGACTTTTGTCACATTTCCCTTCTTTACTTTCGATGAGTTCCAACAACGCAGAAAAAACTTTTGATCCTAATGTAATAAAAGTCGTCTTTGATGTATCCTTAACTGACGCCTTAAGAAGATTGATCAATTCTTAGCACACGATGTCTTCAATCAATGCACACGGGGCCTTCATTTTGACGGCTGCACTGCTGAGTACTCTGCGATAGACCTCGAACAGGGAGAAGATAGTATTCTGAAGCTCATTTATGAATATCCCCGCAATAATCCATTTATGGAAGTTACCTGCACGAAAACTATCGAGCCGGAAAATCCTATGGGCAAACTATTGCTAGATGATGACTTCCATAGCTCATCCTCTAAAAAGTTAGCTTATGATATTGCTGCTGAAACTATCTGCAGCCAGCGTAAACAAAACGAACAACAACCTTTCCAACGTAGTCCAGTTCAATACACGGTTTCTTACTTTTACTGGGGAGAAGTAAGAGATCAACGAAGCAGGTGGTACAGTTAATAATATTTGTACCAGGTACGTTTATCTTCCGATTATATCAAGGCAGCCAGCGGTTTCAAGAGAGCCATACAAGATGCTCTGATGGAAGATAATGACAAGAAATATGACGCGCTACAAAACGTGTTTGGCCGATTTGGATATTACTACGCGTCAAAAATCTTGCTTGGTACTGTGATCCACGTCTCTACCGCATTTACTAATATATACTGTTTTAGGAGGCTTGCTTGCTTGTAAGGAAGATAATTTAAACATTGAGAGCAAGAGCGAAACAGAAGCTGGACAAAAGGCAATCCGATCCAGCGTTAACGTGGTGGAAGGAGATACAGCAGCAACTGAAAATCACCAGATTTGGAAAGTCATAGGTAATCGCTCAGTGGGTATTTGTTATGGTTACTAGACAAATTTGCGATAGGTGGTGATTCCGGGTTATTTTTTACGGACGGATTAGAAAACTGGAAAGAAACGATCGGATCCAAACCAGCAATTATTCAGTTCAAAGAGATAAAGCCACTATATGACATGCTTGACGATGATGAGCGTTCGCAAGTGAAAGAGGTGTACGAAAGTACATTTTCTAATAATGATCTTGGCAAGGAAGTAGAAAAAAACCTTATCGGCTCCGAAATAAACGACGGAGGAGATAAAGAAGACCAGAACGAACTTGAAAATGTATACAATTTGTCGCAAGACGTTGACCAGAGAAGTTCAAACACACAAGGTAACTTGAAGAGATAGATAGTGAAAGGTGAATATGGACTAAAGTTGCGTAGATCAGACTAATTCCAGCGATGCGTGGACGTCCTTCAATCTTGGTGAGAAATACTATCTCGGAAGGGATGTAGATAAAGACTACATCAAAGCAATGGAGTGGTACCAAAAGGCAGCGAGTCAGAAGAATAGTGGCGCACAAACCAGAATCGGAGATATGTACAGATATGGGCGAGGCGTAAATCGAGACTATTCTAAAGCGATGGAATGGTACAAACACGCGGCAGAACAAGGCAACGGTGATGCGCAAACCAGAATTGGTGATATGTACAGAGATGGACGAGGTGTCCATGTAAACCACTTGAAAGCAAATGAATGGTACAGAAAGGCAGTGAATCAGGAACATGGGATAGCGCTGTACAACCTTGGGTACCAGTATCTTCTGGGAAAGGGTATGGACGACGACGAGGACAAAGCAAACGAATTGTTCAGAAAAGCAGCTGAATGGTGCAAAAATGCAGCTATTCAGGGAGATGATTACGCACAAGTGATATTTGGAGATATGTGCAATGACGGTGATTTTGTAGAACAGGATTTTAACGAATCAGTCAAATGGTACAAAAAGGCAGCGGATCAAGGAAATGAAAGTGCACTGAGGATGTTAGGAGAATGCTACATTCATGCATGGGGAGTAAATGAAGATATCAACAAGGCAATCGATTGGTACACAAAGGCAGCGGATCAAGGAGATGAAGAAGCGCAAATCATACTTGGAGATATGTACGCAAAAGGAGATGTGGTAACGAAAGATGTCAGCAAAGCAATTGAATGGTATGGAAAAGCAGCAGATCAAGGAGACGCAAAAGCACGTGAAACACTTTCAGATATATATAAAAGCGGTGATTACGTGGAAGAAGACATAAAGAAAGCGATTGAGCAGTATCAAGTAGCAGCGGATCGAGGAAACGAACAGATGCAAATATTGCTGGGAGATATGTACATGGATGGACTTGGTGTGATAAAAAACATTCCAATCGCAATTGAATGGTATACGAAAGCAGCCAATCAAGGAAATGAAGACGCACAAGAAACACTCGCAAAGATGTACTCTAATGGATGGGTGGTAGAGAGGGATGAAGCTGAAGCGGTTAAATGGTACAAAAAATTAGCGGAACAAGGAAATGCCAATGCGCAAAATCAAATTGGAATTATCTACAAATGCGACACCAATGTACATATGAACTACAGCAAAGCAGCTGAATGGTTCAGAAAAGCAGCAGATCAAGGAAATATGTTTGCGATGACAGAATTGGAAGAGCTTTACGGGTATGAGTGTGATATAACTATAGATGAAATCGTCGAACGGACCATAAAGCTAGCGGAGAAAGGAGATAAAGATGTACAAACGAAACTTGGAGATATGTACAGATATGGACGGTTTGTAGATCGAAACTATTCCAAAGCGGTGGAATGGTACAAAAAGGCTGCGAGTAGGGAAAACCATGAGGCGCAAACCAAACTTGGAGATATGTACAGAGATGGACGAGGTGTATGCCAAGATTATTCTAAAGCAGTCGAATGGTACGAGAAGGCCGCACACTATAAATATGGTATTGGGCAATACAAACTTGGAGAAATGTACTACCTTGGAAAGGGTGTGGATGAAGACAAGGAGAGAGCAGATGAATTGTTCAAACAGGCAATTGCACAGTGCAAAGAAACTGCACGTTATGGAAACCTTGACGCGAAAGAAGCGCTTGGAGATATGTACTTGAATGGGTACGGTATAAAGCAAGATATCAGCGAAGCAGACAAATACTACGATGAAGCAGCGAATGGAGGCAATGACAGTGCGCTAATCAAACTTGCAGATATGTACAACAGAGGAAATGGAGTGAAGAGAAATGTCGGATCTGCAATCGAAAGCTATAAGGACGCAGCATTTCGAGGCAATGTAGACGCAAAAAAAAGACTCGCAGATATGCGCTCTATCGGAATTGCAGTGGAGAGCGGTGACTCCAAAGTGCTTGAGCGCTACAAATTAATGGGACAGGGATATGATGAAGCGCAAGTAGACGTTGGAAATATGTACAGATTCGGGGTTGGTGTGGATATTAACATAATCAGAGCAGTCAAATGGTTCAAAAAAGCAGCAGATCAAGGAAATCAATATGCGATAACTTCATTGGAAGAAATTTACAGATATGGACCTGATGGAGTGATCGACCTTGACGAAATCATTGAGTGGAACAAAAAATTGGCGGAGGAAGGAGATGTAGATAGACAAATGAAACTTGGAGATATGTACAGATATGGACGAGATGTGTACAGTAATGGGCAATCTGCAAATCAAAACTACTCTGAAGCGATGAAATGGTACGAAAAGGCCGCGAGTAAGGAAAATTGCGATGCGCAAGTTAAACTTGGGGATATGTACAGAGATGGACAAGGTGTCAACCAAAACTATTTTAAAGCAGTCGAATGGTACGAAAAGGCTGCACACCATGAGCACGGCGTTGGGCAATACAAACTTGGAGAAATGTACTATTTTGGAAAGGGTGTGGATGAGGACAAGGAAAAAGCAGATCAATTGTTCAAAACGGCAATGGATTGGTGCAAATACAGATCAGATTCTGGAAATAAGGACGCGCAAAAAACTCTTGGAGATATGTACTTAAACGGATATGGTATAGATCGACATATCGAGCAAGCAGTAAAATACTACAAGGAAGCAGCTTATCGAGGCAATGAAGATGCACAAATGATACTTGCAAATATGTACGACAGAGGAGATAGAGTGAAGAGAAATGGCGATAGAGCAATACATTGGTACACGGAAGCAGCGGAACAAGGAAATGTAGACGCGCAAAAGATTCTTGGAGATAAGTACAAAGACGGGTGTTTCCTAGACGGGTGGCACCTGAAGAAAAACATTGCCAAAGCAAAGAAGTGGTACAGAAGAGCAGCAGATCAAGGCAACGAGGATGCACGAAAAGAACTTGAAGCTCTAGAGAAATAATTATACTTTCCCTCTTAGACTTTAAAGTGTACAGAGAATAGATTTCTTCCATGTACAAAGCGACTGTGTACAATAAATGCTAGAAGTTTCACTTTTAGGGACTATTCTTAATGTATAAACGAAGTATATGTGGAGTGCAAAATTGGCATCTTCTGATCTAGCTTGTTGCAAGGCAGATTTTATCGGCTTTTTCGTTTTATTTTTGCTTTTGCGCAACACAATTGAATCAAAAGAATAATAAGTAGCAGGAGCCTACAAAATATCTTTGACACTTGTAATGTGTTAAATGAAGGCAGGTTTTGCCTACCGCAACATTCTTTCATTTCCAAACGGTTAGTTCTTTCTTCAAAGTAAAAATCCGTTCTACACACACAGTTACTGTGTTGTACAATAAACCGTCAATGCAGAATCCTTGTTCTGTGAGAAATATTGTAGACAAGAGAGAAGAATACAAATAAAGTTTAAGAAGAGGAGATAAGTTCAAGTCGCTGTTCGAGAATGAATCCGGGAAGAAGTAGGATTGGAGAGAAGCGGCTTGTTGTGCAGCTGGCTAAGCTTATGCAAAGAGAGGGCTTAGTTTAGTATTTCGCGCGCGGCCCTGAAACCACCTTGCGCCAAATCGCAGTGTATGGCATCAGTAACTAGAGACTTGAAGCAGTATTCGATGGTTTTGGGATGATACTGATGAGACTAATGGGACAGTAGCTGCTCGGGTCGGAGGGTGATCCTTTGTTATACATTGGTACTATTTGTGCCATGCGCCAATGAGAAAGCTTAATTGTCCATTGCTAATCAGAGTGGAAAAGTCTGTTAAGATGGGGAGAGGTCTCCAGCCAGAGGTTTAAGCACGCCAGCCCAAATACGGGCCCATTCCTGAGGCCTTTCGAGAAGAGACGACGACGATAGCATTTTGCACTTGGCCTTGCTTGAATGGGGTTAAGATAGTTAGCCTTGATATCAATATAGTGCTCAGGCTGGCCAATGGTCTAGAGGGTGAGAGGCGTTATCTAGGAGGTTAGCATTGAATGTTTGTTCTAAGCGATCTTTCACTTGACTAGCAGCTGTGTAGGGCTTTCAGGCCCAGTAAACTCTGGCGGATGGGTGATCTAAATCATCTTGACTGCCACTTTGAGGAAGCCATAATTGGCTATGTGGTTGCAAAAGGCTTACCAGGCTGTCCCTCTCTGACTGCTTGGCGGACCTGAACACGGGTTTCCGGTCGTTTGAGCCAGCGTGAATGCTTATTCGCCCCCATTGCTCGGCGCCGCTCACTGTAGCACGCCTCACGATGGTCAATGACAGTTTGGAGAATTGATATCTAAAGCCATTTTTCAGAAGGGAGAGGCGTGTGTTTTTCGCTAACGGTGTTGGTTAGGACATTGTAAATATGGTTACGCAATGAGATGAGTTGGTCAATAAGCCGTTGCAGGGTAGGAAAGCCAGTTAGATAGTGATAAATATTGTCGGTGAGGGGCTATACCAGGAAGGCAAACCGCAGTACATACAGCTCGAGTATATCAGGTTATCCGAGGCAATTGAGGTGCCGGACCCGGCGCTGGGATGTTGGACTCAGAAGGACTACGGTCATCTGGTAGTGAATATGCAAGGTGATAGTTTATGATCCGAGCCGAGAGGTAAGACATCCCGGATGGACGTCGATGGATTGGTAAGGGTGTTACTGCTCACAAACTCGTTGATGATGTCGCTGCTATTCGGTGGAAATAAGCAGAACATCTATAGGTGTGTCCAGTATTTCAATGCGTCAGACCGGCTGTACCAGGGATCGTTCGAAGACAGTACCGCACGAATCAGTAAAGTGATCACCAACCATCGAGCCAATACGAGCATTGAAGTCACTGCAGGAGATTGTATTGATGGTACCGGCCTTATCCAAGCGAATATTTTGGAAAATGACGAGAGCGAGTGCGGTTATACTTGTCTGAAATGTGTATATGCGTCCATTGACTGTGGAACGGTCATTGAAGTTTTGATATGTATTGCATTGCCTTAAAAAATAGAATTTTCTGTCGGGTTTACTTTGACCTTTACTGTCATTCTGCGAGATTCTGCAGAAAGATGCGTTAGTGCAACAGCAACGATGTACGGATTTGCACACAGCATTGACACTAGCCTCTCCGCGCCACAGAGAATCCTGTGCCTCGTTGATACGGGTAGAATATAAGATCATGTATCTTGTTTTCCTAAAGCTTCAGAACATGTTCTTAATCCTTTGAAAGAAATGCTAGCATCGGAAAATCTAAATGACGCTAGACCCAACTGAGATTGAAAGAAGCTCACTCCACCATAAGTATAGCCACAAATGCCGCTTCTTGGATGTTTATCAAAAGGAATGGGTAACACCAGCGAGATTTTGTCCGCTTGAGACACAGACTTGTGCAAGGACCAAAGACACAAAGCATTGCATGCTTTGAAACCAGTCGGAAGCCAAGACGATATCACTACGACTATTTGATTGCCCTGTAACGAATAGAGTTTGTTAAAGTTCGTTCTTATCAGCGGGCGTCGTTAGAAGGAAACTCTACCACGTCCTAGTTTCGTGGTTGCCGTACACTGAACCTTACACGTTATGAATGACACCCGTCCTTGAAAAAGTAGCGTGTTTCGACTACGTTTTTAACCTATCATGCGTATCTTCGCTCTTTCTAGGTTCATACGGTGGAAGAATTAAAACCCCTTTTTGCTTTTACGGGATGTATTAAGTCGAATATTTCTGTTCATGAACAACTGTCGCTCTCGAGAAGGAAAATCCGTAAAGTCGAGATTTTTGTTCCGACACAGCGCTAGTCCATTGTCATTGTTTTTAGCCGAGTTTGGCCATCCTTGCCTTTTTCTGCTGCATAACATTTCGCTACGTGTGACCTACCGCCGTTCGCAAATCGTATAGTTTCAAGCCGATGCCATAGTAGCCATCTTTTCCCTTTTTACGCTGTTCGCTCACATGGAATATATTTATGTATTAAATTGGATGCGACAGTAGTGGTTGAACATGCATTGTCAGGTGCTGATCAGAGAGACAGAACTAGTTGCACTTTTTTTTAATTGGACTGATTTATTAGTATCAAATTCCAAATATTTACTGCATGCGCATTTTATTGCAAGAAAAGCAGTGAAAGGTCGAATGAAAAGTTCTATGAAGTCAAACAATGTACTTTTAGTGCGGCCGTATGAATTCTGTGTCAGGTTCTGTGTCAGGCTCTGTTATCATGACGAAAGAAACTGTTATCAATGAAACAAAACATGTCTTCGATTGTCCGCCGTTGGATTATTTTTATTGCCCTATATTATAGCTTGTACCTGTCTATGAGTATATATAATTGTTATTTAGCGCTAGCTATGCATAACCTAAAAGTTGATTATACATCGTAACAAAAGATGGGTACTTTTTTTTTCCACATGGTACTATGTTTTTTCATGCTTTCTTGGTATTGCGCAATAGGATATTTAACGTAGAAATGAAAAAAAAATCTCATAAAAATAGATATCAAACAACGTTTTGCCGATCTGTACATATGAAAAAGTTGTCTGTCCCAAAATTGACATGAAGCATAGGATGGTTTGTTTTTAAATGGCATAGCTTGTTGTAGCCATGGGTCCGTATCCTGCAAACGAGGTAGCTGGTGGTGGATGAGACACTGTTGTTGTTGTTGATGACACAAGCATTGATGACTGTGTCATACTAGTGGATTCTTCTACATCCTGTCTTGCCTTCTTTGTTGAACGTTTTGGGTTGGTTTGTGCCGTTTGCTGTGTTGTGTTATCACAGCGCTGGCGCTTTTTGATCACGTCTGTTTTCATGGATAATGGTCGCTTCTCATGATGTAATTTAAGACTGACCAGGATGCAATTTAAACATAACAAGTCTCTTTGCGTCAATGATTGACTTACTATAGACCACAAGCGTTGCACAAGGGTGCACCTTTCATATCACGGCGCCACAAGGGGGTTTTGGTAGTTGAACAATTAGAGCAGATAGTGACTTGACCTTCCTCATCTTCAGCGATTTCTTTTGCTCTTGCAGCATGGGGTTTCAAGTTTTTTGGTCGCGGAGTATTATGCAACTTCCAACTGAGGTAGTAAGTGCGTTAATTCTATATTTGTCTCACATAGAGGAAGACAGAAAAGAAAAATGGTGTATACGTACTAAAGGCCACAAGCATTACACAACAATTGATCGTCAGCAGACCTTCGCCATAAAGGGGTGGTCTGTGTTTCACAGTTGCTGCAGATAGGTTTCTTGTCTTCGGCAGGCGTGCTATTTACAATATGTGTTTTTGCCCGGTCATTCTCGTTGTTTGGGGTTCCAGCCCTGGAGGATAGTGACGAATGGGGTTGTATCGGCGAGGTATAGAACATTTGTTGCTGCTGTTGTTCTTGTTGTCGGGGATAGGCTGGCGCCGTGATTGTCAGCGGTGTTCCTGGTGCAGAGCCATTGCTGAGCATTGATGTTGATGCCAACGATCCGGTCATAGGCGAAAAGCTGTTGTTGGGTTGTTCTGGAAACGGGCCGACTGTGCCTTGGGGAGTGCCAACGTTGACATTGTTGGTGATCAAATGATGGTCTGTCGAGAGTGTGTCAATGAGCTTTGTCATGGATGTACCATTGGAAGCTTGGTGCTGTGTGTTGTCGGGTGCATACATCATTGTTTCAACCGCAGAGGGTTGCAGTGGTACGTTGTTCGTCGACAAGCCTGCCATAGCGTTCATCGATGAACAAAGAGCAGATCGAAGAAGCCCGATTTGTTGGTGTGTGGGGTCCGCCGGTGTGGTCGGCAGCGACGTGGTGGCGACCATAGCATCCATGGCAATCGCGTTTGGTGGGCCAAAGCTGGTGTGGGCTGCATGAAAGTAAGCATTTTCGCCTGTGACCGCGCCATGCACCTGTGGCACACCATCGCCAAATTCGGCTGATGCAGAAACAGGCTGCATAGGTGAAAAGTGGTTGTTTGTGTTGTTATTACTATTATTGCTGCCGTTCCAAGTATTTGTCAAGATATTATCCAGCTGCACTTCTACTGTTGGAATTGCTCCAGGTGCTGAAGTGAGGAAAGCTTGCATGGCTCCATAGCCAAAGAAATCTTCAAGTTCCACGACTTGGTCACAAGTCTGATCAGAGGTATAGCGATGAAGAACAAAATTTTCTGTCATATGCTGATCGGACAACGCCGCGATTGATTGCGAGTGCTGCTGCTGTGTCTGTTGGTACTGTTTCTGGTGCTGTTGGTGCTGGTGTTGCTGTTGCTGTTGCTGTTGCAGTAGTGGTTGAGTTGCCGGCAGTGATGGTAACGACTTTCGCTGTAACAAAGGAGCCTGACTCACTGCGGTTGTCGTTTTTGCTGACGCTAATTTTTGTTGTAACTTCCGTTGCAGACGTCGTTGTTGTTGTTCCTGATGCTGCCTTAGTGTCCGTCGGTATTCCAATTCCAAGTTGCGACTCCGGAGCGCATCAGCAGGGCGGGTAGGTGCCGAGGGCTTCTTCGTTGTTGTTGCTGTCGTTGTCCGCGATAGCGTGGCTGCCTTAGCACTAGCGGCATCGGCAGGGTTTTTCCTGATTGCAGAGGCGTCTGATTTGGAAACCTTATCTTTATTGGATTTGGCCCTCACGGTAATATCGAATGTAGCAGGTGCTTGCAGCTGGTTCAGTTTTGACCCCTTTTCCTTCTCAAGTTTTCGAGTAGTTACAGATGAAAGTTTTTTGAACTGAGACTTGGATTTGGCATCATCCACGAGAACATTATGGACGAACCAAAGACGCCAGGAGAGATTTTCCAAGCGAGAACCATTCTCCAATGAATCCTTGACTTTTGTACATACTCTCCAGGTTTTGGAAAGCTCATCCTCAGAATCGAGGTTTGAGAATGGTGAAAAGGACTTGTTGCCCTTGATCTTCAGCAGTATTGGCGCCATGGCGTGAACAGTCGCAGTGAAAAATAAGAATAAAAAATTGTACGTGAATTGGACTAGATACAGGAAAGGAACAGCGAATGAATAACTAGCACGATAGCACGCACACGCAAGTTTTTTTTTATAACGTCTCGCACGATGGTGCAGACGATCAGGGTCAGACAGTTTACCTTTGTTGAATGGTAACTGTATAGCGTCCGTTCAAAACAAATAAGCGACTACTCTCTTGCTAAAACAAGACTTCCCCAGACAAAAAAAGAGGGGGAAAGAAAGTCAGAACACGGTTGAAAGTAACGCAGCAGAGTTGATGAGTGAGAGGAATATACTGCTTTAGGAATGGCTCCATTTTGCGCGGAAACAAGTCCACAGCAAGCGCCCGCGAATTCCAGCCAATCATGACTATCAGCCGCAACTAATACAGTCGCGAAGCATTGTTATCCCCTGGATGAATCAAAAATTGCGATGTTTCTGTTATCCTATGCTTTCAGACAAAGCAAACCGTGGGAATATCATAAAGTAGCCTTCATGAATTAAGAAATAAACACTTTCTTAATATCGGTGATGCGACATCTGTCGCCCGTTCTTGGACAAATTATTTCACCTCCATTCTTCTGTGCCAACTCGTGCAATGCCTGTCGATGTACGTCAGTACCGTTGTAAACACTTATTTGGTCATTTCTTACGTAAGAGCTGTAAACTCGTCCGTTAGGAAGTAGCATAGGTGGGTTGTCCTCGTTCATGATCTTTCCGCTGATCCGGCATACAATCGTTGAGTTCACATGGTGACTGAGGGGTAATTTCTCCGCTAGTTTGCCCAAAGTGTCTGTGTCACACACTGGGCAATTGACGTTTCGGTTATCATGCTGATAACATTGCCGGGTCTTGAGTGCGGACAATCCCGCCTGCAAGGTAATTGACAAGAGGGGATGTGATGTCAATGAGCACAACGTATAGTTATCTGCCCGGAACTGTGCAATTAGCTCAAACCACCGGCTGTCGTCGTACAAGGCCTTAATGTTGTATTAGGTGATTTGGTGTTTTCTTTTGCATAAGCAACGGGTCTTTACCTTGTACGGCTGGCACTCAGTACTGCTGGAAAAAGTCAACAGACACATTGCTTGCTTGATCCTCCTGAACTCAGTCTCTTGCCATGGTGCCAAGTATTTCTTTGCGTATGCAATCGCTTCCATCCCCTTGCGCACTCTCACAAGCTCGATATATTCTTGTAACCTTAGATTGAATTCCAGTGTGCTCTTTCAGCAGGAATTACATGAGGACGATGTAAAAGGCAATCCATCGGGCGTTGCCTTACCTTCATTCTTTTCAGTGCAGACCGGTTGTCGGAACACCATTGCAAGCATTCCTTGCAGCTGCGATTTCGTAGAGCTTCTTCCACTTTGCCAGATTGTGCAAACAATTGCACATCCACCATATCCTATGCATATTTTAGAAATTGAACGAATTCCTCTCCTTTTCTTCTTTTCTTCTTTTACTTCGATATTGTTCTCTTTTGCCACGTTTTTCGCAGTTTCTAAGAATCCCTGTCGGAGCAGATAATCAACTATCACCCTATTTAATCGGATCTTGCTCCATCGTTCAAATTCCGGTGTTTTCGGTGATGTAACGTCCGCTATTTCGTTCAAATGGTTCAATCTGCTTTTGATGCGCTTTGTATGGAGTATTTCTTCGTTTCTGATATTTGTAAGCTTTAAATTTTGGATTAATAGACATGCTTTAAAGCAGAACGATCCAACCTTGCGTGTCATATTGTCCACTTGCTTAATCAAATCGTTCAGCAATTGTTCTGCTATTTCGGGTTGCAGATGACCATTCGTGGCAGCATTGACACAGTTCTCAATCTTCTCGTTCAGTTTATGCAATTCTTTTTCAATATATTTATACGCGTGTCGAAATGACTTGCGCAACTGTTCATAGGGAACCTGCATGCCATAGCGTTAGCAACTTTTATGCAAAGGTCTTCTCGACTAGCAGGCGTTGCATCCTTGGGATAAAAGCATCACCTTCACTAATGGTTGTTCCAAGTCAATCACTTGGTCCGGCTTGATCTGATTCATGGTCGGGATTGTTTAATGGGTAGCAGCAGCTGACAGCACGTTTGGTTAGTGAAATCTGGAAAGCAAAGCAAGGATCATCCGTCTTGGGCAGAAATGGCTGGGACCCAATTCGTGAATTTCATTGGGCCGACGTGACGGCCCGTCTGACCAAGTTGAAGGGGTGTATCATCGCTGGAACGATCACAACGGCTTTATCGAACGGCGATAGTAAGTAAACGCTTGTTTTATAAATAAGCAGTGCATTCATATAGTTTTACAAAGCATTACCACGAGACAAGGTGGATTCACAGACGGTGTCTGGATAGCCCTACTATTTTCTATTAATACACGTGACTCGTACAACGTAAATTCAATACCCTGTCAAACGAGTGACCAGATACTAGTACTTCACTGCTGAGCTGTCTGAGACAGCGATTCGAGACGAGATGTCAACTGGCATCCATATTGAATGTAACAAATAGTATTTCTTGCATATTACGTCCAGAGTTAACTTTTTGTTCCAAAATAATCTAAAAGTTAAAGACGTAACATATTAAATTAAGGGAATTACTACGCGCACAGAAAATTTTGGGTCATTTTAGTAGTACCGTCTGAGATCCCGAATTTCATACGGAGATACGTTACTTTATCCTATGAGCAGCCTTACTTTCCAAGCATGTGTAACTTGATTTTTTGTGCGCAAGCTGATTTTTTGTGCGCAACTTGGTTTTTTCGAATAGATAAAGACACGGTTTACACGTATTCGAATAGACAAAGACAAGGTTTACATGTATTCGAATATATAAAGACAAGGTTTACGTGTATTCGAATTGGCAAAGACACAATTTATATGTATTCGAATAGACAAAGACAAGAGCGGATATTCAGAAGTTTCGTAGATAAAAGATTATCTCCCAATCTGAAAGATGACAAGCAATCATATAATGTCTAAGTAATCCTAGTGTTATGAATAAACACCATTGTTCGGAAAAACTGTCATTGTTTGATAGCGTAAACATGTTTAAAAGAGAAGCACCTGTTTGACCTGGAGAAAAGCTTTCGAAAAAGACAGTACATGACATGCAGATACATGGGATTCGTGCGACTTTTAGACATTCTAGAGAACCCAACCATCCTCCCTGCATTTATGTCCAAAAAGAGAAAGCTTAACGGAAAAGACGCAAAGACAATCAATGGTCGGGTTGGTACGCGAACGGAACACTTCCTGTCTTATATATCAAATGTAATGAATGTGCTGGATAAACATGATATGAAAGGTCATTATATCGTGATGGACAATGCACCAATACATACACCAGGGCGAGTTCGAGAGAAGAGGGTACAAGTGTCTATACTTACCTCCTTATTCTCCATTTTTAAATCCTATTGAAGAATTTTGGTCAAAGGTAAAGGCAGGTATGAAAAGAAATGCGCTGAAAGCCGATGATAGACTTACAAACCGGGTCTGTGCTTCAGTGAATAATGTGATGAGATCAGACTGCCAAGCCGGGATTAGACATGCAATGACATTCTTTCCTCATTGTAAGAATGAGGAAAGAAATCTCTGAAGTGAGGCTCACCGGTGTGTGAATCTAATCAAATATCATGAAAAAACTGCTTTATTCAATACACCTTTCATCATTGTCTTGGTAGAAGGTAAGACTGCCCAGCCGAAAAGGAAAAAATGCAATGTTTAATTAGAAGTATGCAGACAGATGAGGCAGCCATTGGGTTGAGAGCAGGTATGTTTACCAGATGGATCGGCCGATCCAGCCGATCCAGTCACTGAGTTGAGAGCAGGCATGTTTGCCAGATGGATCGGCCGATCCAGCCGAATCCAATCACTGAGTTGAGAACAAGAAACCAAGTAGACAGAGCAGCTTAATTAAAAAGGAAATAAGGTGCAGAAAGGATATTTGGTCTTATTGCTTATAGAGATCGCTTCACTAAAGATGCTCGGCATTGAAATACCTTAAGGCAGGCAGGATTAGCCAATACATCCAATCTTTTAAAAACAGCAATTTCATTTGCTGTAGGTAGCAAATCTATGAGCACGCTGTCAATGCACTTATGGTCACTAAAAACGGGTAGATTAGTCTCTTCGTCTTTTTTTTTTCCCTACAAATAGGAATTAACATACTTGATCAATTCGTAGATATCGTTCTCATTGGTGCTCAAACCAGCAAAGTCGATAGCTACCAAGCAAACCTTGCTTGTTGTGGTTGCAAGCAATTCAAAAAGGTCTAATCATAAAACATAAATAAACATCTATTAGGTCCTACTTTGCATATAGAAAAAGTGAAATTACCTTGAGTCGTGCCATTGACATTGTTCAAGGCATCCAAAAGAGATTGTGGCCTTGGCATATCGCGGCTTCTGAGAAGTTCATCACTTGATGTTCTGGGAGAAACATATATCTGGTCGGCGAGTCAACGACTTTGCAGCTTTGAAGTCATCTCTTGCAATAGCCGTACGCGATCACACTCTCTCTCAGGTGTCTTGGACTTTCTGGCGTAGCCAACAATGATGATCCCCCTATCTTTCATTGCTTGTATTTGACGCTGATGCTTGATTAGTGTCTCCGTGATGGACTGCACGATGGTTGCTACCAAAATTAAGCCCATAGTGAGAAACTAGAAAAGCACTAAAATCCTTATATGATGTACCATGATATCTTGACAAGAGTGTATATAAATGGCGCTTTCTGATACGCTTTTGGTTTCCTGAGTCTCGTGCTACGTTGGGCTTGACCTCCAGGAATGCTTTTGGTATCTATTACATGCTTTGCAACAACTGAACGTATATCTTCCGTCGATAGATACTGCTCCTCGTAAAGTGCGTCGTTGTAGGGATTAAATGGCAGAAACACATCATTTAGGAACTGAAGGATCTGTGCGTGACTTGCCAACTTGTACTCGCTGCCGCTCTGTAGCTGGCTTTCAGTCTCCATGGTAACGGTTACCGAGCTACTTTCATTTTCGGTTGCTGAGGCGACAGATGGTAAACCAAATTCTTGTTGCTCTTGAGCTACCATGGAAAAGGCTGGCAAGTAATACTGGTATGTTATAGGACGGCAATTGATTCTGCATATTGACATAACTTGGGGTTCCTGCGGATCCTCTGTGTAAACAAGGCGGGAGCCGCGGTAACTTGAGATTACTCTGTGACATTCCTGTTCATTGATCTCGTTAATTTCTTCGCCAAAGTAGATGCAAGCAGCTTGCGATTCTGTAAGCTTCACTCTTTTGCGAGACAACATAATGGACGAAAGAAAATGAGGGACGTTGTCCCAAGCAAACAATTTTTTTAGAACTACCATGTCACATGTCTACCTATGTCAACTGTTACACAGCAATAAATGACGCACACAACCGAAAATGAAAGTAGCTCGGTAACCGTTACCATGGAGACTGAAAGCCAGCTACAGAGCGGCAGCGAGTACAAGTTGGCAAGTCACGCACAGATCCTTCAGTTCCTAAATGATGTGTTTCTGCCATTTAATCCCTACAACGACGCACTTTACGAGGAGCAGTATCTATCGACGGAAGATATACGTTCAGTTGTTGCAAAGCATGTAATAGATACCAAAAGCATTCCTGGAGGTCAAGCCCAACGTAGCACGAGACTCAGGAAACCAAAAGCGTATCAGAAAGCGCCATTTATATACACTCTTGTCAAGATATCATGGTACATCA